>OVAP01000190.1:0-36190 GCA_900406295.1 Aurinia saxatilis | reverse complement strand
TTTTTTTTTTTTTTTTTTTTTTATCCGATGTGGTTATAAATTCTTTGGAAGATCATTTTTACAGAAAATCGATAACTGACTACTAACCTCTTACATTTTCCTGACAGCTGGTAAAGTATTTGAAGAATCCCGACCTGTTTGATAAAATGGGAATAAAACCTCCTCATGGAGTTCTTCTGGAGGGTCCCCCGGGTTGTGGAAAGGTATGTGAAACAATCTATGTTAATGCCGGTTTTTATTTCACTTCTTGTTGTAGGTAGTCGAAAGTTTATTTGTTGCTATGGGCATGTTAGTTTATAATAAGAAGTTCTGTAGAAGTATTTGATAGCAGCGGTAGCTGTTGAGATTAAATTCCGCTGAGCTTGATGGTTAGATGGCGTTTTCATAATTTGGGCAAATGCTAGAAAGATCTATCATCTTTACTGCCCCAACTTAAAGCTAAAGTTTGCCTAAATTAAGTTCTGAAGTTTTCTATTTTTTTCTAAAGTCATATATCGATTCCCAATTCTCATTCAAGATCTTGTAAAATGTCAAATGTTATCACAATTGCCAGTGAGCCGCCAACTTCCTACAAGGAATGTTTGACAATCGAATACTGAGCTCAACCTAACATAATTTACTTTTGTAGACACTCGTTGCAAAAGCCATTGCTGGGGAAGCTGGTGTGCCGTTTTACCAGATGGCAGGATCTGAATTTGTCGAAGTTCTTGTTGGGGTTGGTTCAGCGCGTATTAGAGATCTGTTTAAAAGAGCTAAGGTGATTGGAAAATGAATACTTATGCATTTCTGTACAAAGATGTTCGATAATATATGATATCTATGTCCTTGTGCAGGTAAACAAGCCATCTGTTATTTTCATCGATGAAATCGATGCCTTAGCAACTAGGTATGCACAACATTTTTCCTTGTATCTAGATTTTGATATAGTTATTGTCTTCCCTTTGTAAGTTTTCACCATCAGACTGTTTAACTCGTGTTTGCTTCCGATGTCCTTTGTAATTCATCAGGCGTCAAGGGATTTTCAAGGAAGACTCAGACCAGTTGTACAATGCGGCCACTCAAGAAAGAGAAACAACATTGAACCAGCTACTAATCGAGCTTGATGGTTTTGACACTGGAAAAGGTGTGATTTTCTTGGCTGCCACCAATCGTAGAGATCTGTTGGACCCTGCTCTTCTTCGTCCCGGCCGATTTGATCGAAAGGTTCGTACAATAAGAAAATCCTGGCACCAATTCTTCGGACCCTCAAATTTTTGTGCGAGGTCGTACTGGTTAGAACTGATAGCAGTTATTCCTATCAATAGTTTGATAGACTATGAGTATCTGAAAAGAAAAGATCATCTTCGTTTCAGATAAGAATTCGTCCTCCTAATGCGAAAGGGAGATTGGATATTCTGAAGATTCACGCTAGCAAAGTCAAGATGTCGGAATCTGTTAACTTGTCATCGTATGCAAGTAACTTACCAGGTAAAAGAATCTAAATTGTTTTCGTTTAAGCAAAGAGATCCTCTGAGTTTCAACGTATTGGTTTAAATAAAACTTCAGTCTATATCAAATACAGGATGGTCGGGAGCAAAACTGGCTCAGCTGGTTCAAGAGGCTGCACTTGTAGCAGTCAGGAAAAAGCATAGCTCTATTCTTCAATCTGACATGGACGATGCTGTTGATCGACTCACTGTTGGTCCAACACGTGTTGGTTTAGAATTGGGACATCAAGGTCAGTGTCGTAGAGCCACAACTGAAGTCGGAGTAGCAATCACTTCACATCTTTTGCTGCGGTATGAGAATGCAAAGATTGAGCGGTGTGATCGCATTTCCATCATCCCTCGTGGCCAGACACTGTCTCAAGTTGTGTTTCATCGGCTTGATGATGAATCCTACATGTTTGGTCGTCGACCACAACTGCTTCATCGTCTTCAGGTGCTTCTTCTTTCTCTGTTAAAATCTTTCCTTCACTTTTTTGTTATTAGACCTTGACATTAGTTTTTCTTTTTCAGTTTATTTCTTTTGGTTTTAAATAATTTGATTTGATTGTTAATGAATTCCCCATTTCTGTTGCACTAAGTTGGGTTTTCGTTCCATAAAAATATTGTTAGAGTTTGATATTTATGCCCACCTCCATTTGATATAATAATGATACACTGTTGCAGGTCTTGCTTGGAGGCAGAGCTGCGGAAGAGGTAATCTATGGCTCAGATACTTCAAAAGCTTCAGTAGATTATCTCTCCGACGCCTCATGGCTAGCTCGTAAAATCTTAACCATGTGAGCTCAATTTCCACATTTTCACATTCCCCTTTGAGCAAAAAGCTTCTTCTTGCTCAAGACTTGTTGGAATTTCAGATGGAACCTGGAGAACCCAATGGTGATTCATGGCGAACCACCACCTTGGAGAAAGAGGGTTAAGTTTGTGGGACCACGCTTAGACTTTGAAGGATCCCTGTATGATGATTATGACCTTGTAGAACCGCCAATCAACTTCAACATGGATGATGAAGTCGCACAGAGAAGTGAAGAACTCATTAGCCGGATGTATAATAAAACCGTCTCTCTCCTCAAACAAAACCAAACTGCTCTCCTTAAAACAGTTAAGGTAAAATTCCAGACATTTAACCACCAGAATTGCAGCTTTCGTCGTGTGTTCATAAATATCTTCGTGTTTAGGTTTTGTTGAACCAAAAAGAGATAAGTGGAGAAGCAATAGATTTCATACTTGACCAGTATCCTCCGGAGACTCCATTAAAGTCACTGTTACAAGAGCAGAACCCGGGAAGTCTTCCTTTTGTCCCTGAACATCTCCGTGGTGATGAGGCCGGCGAGTTTGTCCTTGTTAACCACTCTACCGATGTCAATGCTACGGCATGAAACCACCAGCGTGCATTGTAATTTTGTTTGACTTTGAATCTCTCTCAAGGTTGGTTAAAACTTGAATTTGCTAACAATAGATTTAGACCATAAGTAGCCGTTAAAACTCAAAACAAAGATTGTTGTTGTTGTTGTCTTTATTTAGAAAATGTATTATTCCGAAGAAATGGGTTCTCTGGACGGACAAAAAGTTTGATAATTGAAACCACAAAACACAGAAACAAACCTTGTCATGCTCTTCCTGAATGACTTTACACGTGTGTAGATTCTCCTTCCCTTAGAGATGGTAAGGCACGAAAGTTGTTCGACGATATGCGTGAATGAGAAATTTCCTAGACAAAAGAGGTTTCGAATTGTCAGAATCTCCGAAAAGGCTGATATCATGAATTCAAGAAGCTTCGAGCGGTCTCTCTCCCTCCTTCTCTTACTCTGGTGCTTCCTCTTCCTCCTCTACTCCAAGCTCGGCCTTAGCTATTACTCTGCAGGTAATCATTTTGAAATGTTAATTAAGGAAAGTTTTGATCTTTGGATGTTTTGTAATTGAATAGGAAAGATTTGGGCATATTTGTTATGTAGATAGAAGTGGGAATTACACTGATGGTTCAGTCGCAAAGATCTTAAATTCCACGAGTTGTGGGGATTCTACTGGAAAAGGAACCGACTATTGTCTAGTGAGGAAAGGACACTTACGAGATGTGTATAGGCATGTTCTTGGGAAAAACGCTTTGCTTATCTGCAAAATTGTGCTGCCACAAGGAAGAATAAAGAAGACCCTGGAAGCCCGTGATCCCCGATATGTCAATCTTGAAGACAAAGGTCTCAAAGTAAATGGTCCATCCAAGCTTCTCAATGCCACCCGTCATAGGTTAGAACCAGATGGAACTGGGTATAACTACGCTTCTGCTGTGAAGGGCGCAAAAGTAGCAGACCACAACAAGGAAGCTAAAGGAGCTAGCAATGTGCTTGGGAAAGATCATGACAAGTATTTAAGGAACCCTTGTTCGGTGTCTAATAAGTATGTTGTGATTGAACTCGCGGAGGAGACGCTGGTTGACTCCGTGAGACTTGCCAATTTTGAGCACTACTCTTCAAACCTCAAAGGGTTTACTCTGTTGGGGAGTCTGAGTTACCCAACCGAGAAATGGACGCATGCAGGGAATTTCGTGGCTGCAAATGTTAAGCAGATCCAGACATTCCGGCTCCCGGAACCCAAATGGTTGAGATATCTTAAACTGAACTTAACTAGTCACTATGGATCTGAGTTTTACTGCACTCTAAGTGTTGTGGAGGTATTTGGCATTGATGCTCTTGAGCAAATGCTTGAAGACCTATTTGTTGCATCAGAAAATCTTCCCAGTAAACCAGCTATGCTGGAGCTGAATCAGGAAGTGAAAACCGCCGATGAAAAAGAAGACATGGAAGTGATAAACAATAGGACAGACCAGACTGGCAAGGAAACTGAAGCTCACAAGAAGAAAGATGGTCTTGTGAAGACGATTAATAGCATGGGAGACAAGAAATATGAAGGTAGGGAGAAGCATAACGTCTTGAAAGTGTTGATGCAGAAAGTGAAAGCGGTTGAGATGAATTTATCGGTTATTGAGGACTCTGTAAAGGAGATGAATGAGAAGCAACCAGAAGTAAGTTTGGAGTTGAACAGAACCATGATGCTTATAGAGAAAAGCAAAGCTGAAATCAGAGAGATCGCAGAATGGAAAGTGAAAATGGTAATTTATTTCTACCTTCCTCTTGTAGTCCAGATATCTTTTATCGCCAGTGATTTATGTCTTTGTAATGAAATTGATATTCTTTGAGCAGGAAAAGGAACTTAGAGACCTAGAGCTATGGAAAACTCTTGTGGTTTCCCGTGTGGAATCGTTGGCAAGAGGGAACCATGCATTGAGGTCAGCAGTTTTTAATATACTGAAATAGAGAAATGGATGATTTAAAATCTACAGCAGAAAGCTATCGCATGACTTGCTTCGTTTCTTTGTTGACCACGTTTGCTCCTTGTTTCTTGAAATCAGATTGGATGTAGAGAAGATTGTGAAAGAGCAAGCAAATCTAGAGAGTAAAGAGGTTGGAGTTCTATTGATAAGTCTCTTCTTTGTGGTCTTAGCGACAGTTCGGTTAGTCTCAAAGCGTCTCTGGGCGTTACTGGGGTGGTGGCCTTTTACGGATAAAGCGCGATCGCTGTTGCCGGATAGTGGTTGGGTTATGATACTACTAAGCAGCAGCATCATGATTTTCATTACTTTGCTCTCTTAGCTAGGTAATATGTAGGAGTCAGGCGTAGGGTCTTTTTCACAGTACTTGGTTTCAAGTTTTGTAGGCTTAGGATTAGGAATAGATAGTTTCCACCGGTGCTATGCAGAGAGAGTAATATGATAGTTTCCACCGTTGAATCTAAATTTGATTCCTCTGATTTTTCATACGATTTCTACCAAAGTTTAAGACGATTAGAAAGCTTTTAGAGTGTAGATGTTTGGCGGCAGACCTCGCGGGCCAATCCATTTTGACATGCGGTTTAGATTGGTTTACCCGCCACAGATCTGGGGGTTTACGTGTAATCCGCCAAACACAACTAAACTTACTTCAATCATTCAGAGATATACAGTGGAGAATTGGCTTATTATGAGCAAAACCAGGCGAGTTTATTATCCAAAACACTAGTGTCGTTGATCATGCTCCTTATCAAAGACTGATAGGTCAACTTATAATTTTGAAGGTAACTCGCATTGATTATATCCTATGGAAGAATATTGGGTTGCAACATTACGGGTAGTTGGATACTTGAAAAACAACCTCGGTCAAGGAGTGTTGTTATATTTTGATCTAGACTTGAGGTTAAGAGGTTAGTACGACTCAGATTGGGATAGTTGTCATGTCTCTAGAAAATCGGTTACCAAGTAATTTCTTAGGCTATGAAGCTCTGTCTCTTGGAAAAAAAAATGAAACAACCTACAATGAGTTGATCATCGGCTGAAACATAATATAGAGCCATATCGTTTCATGCTCAAGGGTTGGTTTGGCTAAAACTTCTCCTAGCACATGAGGAATCTATGTTGATGTTATGTTATACTCAGTCCGCAATTCATATAGGCACTAACCCAGTCTTCCACGGAGAAACCAAACACATCGAAGTCAATTGCCACTACATAAGAGACGATATATTATCAGGCAACATCCTTCCGTCCTATGTCCCAACCAAAACTTAGTTAGACGACATATTCACCACAACATTATGGAGAAAAGGGTTTTGAGTCCTTCGTTGAGAAATTGGGCATTACAAATCTCCGTATTCCAACTTGAAGGATGGTGTCATCAATCCCGCAATTTCTGTAAGTGACAGTACCTTATGTTTCTTTTGTTAGTTTATTGTAATCTTATCTTACTGGCCTTAGTATAAGAGCATGTACAGAATCTTTGCGATAATACACAAATTATCTTCATCTCTTGTGCCTCTGATTTCTATCAAAGTTCTCAGTCATACTCTTTGCCTCTTTGGTATAATTGTCTTTTTACTTTGCCACAAGTATTCATCATTCATCAACCAACAAACCACAATTATCTAACATTACTGATACGGTTTAAGTTCAATTCCATATCATAACCTCACCCCTCTAATTTTTTTTTTGTCATGAATTAACAAACAAATGTAGCCGAAACATGATGTTTTACTATAACATATAAAACTAAATAAATATTTCGAAAAATAATCTTATATGCATGATTAGTATCACAAATCAACATTTTACCCTTGTCCTGATACGAGATGTGGTTGAGTAGGTTGTTTAGGAAATCAAGCAATATCTGGGATATTTTTCCTATTTGGCTACGATTATTATTTGGATACTTAATCAGTTTAATAATTACAGAAATTATTCGATTTCAAAGGTAATAAGTTATTATGTAAAAAGTTGTTATTGTGTTTTTGTCTGTGTGTGTGTTAATTGTGACATTCTTTAGAATATGAGTAAAAAATCTTTTCGTTTTTGGTGAAAATACTGTATTACACTAGTACTGTATTTTAGATGAATTGTATTACAATAATAGTATTTGCGATTTCAACAGATTCAGGGACGATGAGATCCCAAGATTTGGACCTCCAAATCTGACGGAGGGGAAAGGCTACACTCAAAGATCCTACGGCTAGAGGAATCTGAGAGAGTAAGTCAAAGAAAGTCAACATCATTTGGAGGAAACGTGAGAAACAAAGATCCCACTTAACCCGGATCCTTTGTCTTGTAGCCGGTCTAATATTCTACACAATTATTAGCTTAGCTTACTAAATTATAATAGTACCAACATCAACGACCAATACAATTTCTCTGTATAATTATAAAAAATTTATATCCCGCTGTTTGAAATCAATAAAAAAACATGTCGTCATTTTTTTTTGAATTTACATTACATTTTTATAAGTTGATAGTTTAATTTTATATTATTTAATTTGGTTTTTGAAAACAAAAATATAAGATTCGAGAATATGCTAGGAGAAGAACTTTTATGGTTTCAAGATTAAAATGACATTTATGATTAGTTCAATAACATCTAGATGACTAGATAACTTTATTGTTAAATTTGTGATACTAGAGTTTTTATGATTTTGATTTATTATTCGTTTAATTCATCGATTATTTTGTTACTTTCAATAATATTGATTCAAATGATTAATTTTTTTTGGTTTGTTTAATTTAATTCATTATAATATAATGTGTACCTTTCAAATTCTGTTTTTCTAAACTATAAAATAATATATTTATGTGGAATACAAATGCATATGCCTCTCATTTTTATTAGTATTTTTCGAATTTATATATATATATATATATATATATATTTTTTTTTTTGGTTGTCAATAACAATAATATGTTCTAAACTGGGTTCAAACCTAGACGGTGACACAATAACAACACAAACACAAACCAATAGGCTACAAGTCTTGATCCCAAATTTAAATATTTATCTTTTAAGTTTCTTAAAAAAACGTTAGAGGTAATCTAGAATAATTTTTTTTTAAATAATTTTTTGCTTGATTTAAAGCAAAGTTTTGGTATGATGACTTATTTACCGTACGGCCAGTGGGCCGTAGTGGTGATCTATCTTTAATGTGGAAAAGCTTCTTTGATGTAAACATTATTTCTGCTAATAATAGGATCATTCGCAATATTCAATTGCGAGTCAATCATGGATTCATTTCTTACTTTCTCTCTTATGTTTATGAAGACCCGATTGTTGCACTTCGTTCTGGAATGTAGAACTCGTTGTCTCAAATTGGTTTACAACGTGATGATGCTTGGCTTCTTGTAGACGATTTTAACGAATTGTTAAATGCAAACAAAAAAATAGGGGGCCAATAAGGGAAGAACCCGCTTTCTGGAACTTTAGAAATATAGTTTTCAACTGCAAAATTCACGAATTGAGTAGTGTGGGAAATTCTTTTTCTTGGACTGGATGGAGAGACGATTACGTTCAATGCAAACTCGATCGTAGTTTTGAGTACGATGTTTGGTTTAATTTCTTCCCGCGTTCAAAGATGCACTATCTGGAATTATGGAGGTCCGACCATAAGCCTATCCTAATTAAATTTGTGCATGACCCTATGGAACATGCCAAAGTAAAATTTTGTTTTGATAACAAATTGCTTAACCAGGAGGGTGTGGAGGACATTGTTCGACAAGGATGGCTGGGAATGAACGAGGAATTTGAAATCCCGTTAGTTGAGCGTATTTCTAGCTGTCGACGAGCCTTGTCAAGTTGGAAAAAGGAAACCAATCAGAATTCTGCTGACCGCCTTGTGGCTTTACATGTCGCATTAGAATTGGAAGTGAGCAAGATTTCGCCTGATCGTCAACTACTTCTTCACCTGAAAGCAGAGGTTGCTACAGCTTACCGAGATGAGGAACGATTCTGGAAGCAAAAATTCCGTGACAAATGGTTAAAGGAAGGGGACCGTAATACCCAATATTTTCATAATTGGGTTAAGGGCCGCCATGTCCGTAACCGCATACGTATGTTGCATGATGAAAATAATCGTGAGTACTACGCGGAAGATTCCAAGGGTCAGGTGGCGGTGGATTACTTTCGTAATATGTTCACTTCATCCAACCCGGGGGATATGGAAGAACTTTTTGTTGGCCTGACTCATCAGGTAACGAATGATATGAATGCTCATTTAACTCGACCTATTACTGCCGATGAGATTAAATTAGCAGCCTTTGCAATAAAGAGGACCAGCGCACATGGTGCTGATGGGTTTACCGGTGTTTTTTACAAGAAAATCTGGAACATTGTTGGCCTTCGGTTATTAAGGAAATTTCGGATTTCTTTCAAACTGATATTTTACCAGCCGATTAGAATCATACCAATATATGTCTTCTGTCAAAGGTGACAGCGCCATCTCATATGAAGGATTTGAGACCAATCAGTTTATGTTCGGTCCACTACAAGATTATCTCGAAGAGTTTATGTGATAGACTCAAAGTTATCCTTCCTGAGGTGATTTTTGATACTCATGGGGCTTTTGTCGCATGCCGTCTAATCACAGACAATATCTTGATAGCTCATGAGGTTACTCATGCTCTTCGTACTAACGATTTTGTTAGTAAGGATTTCATGGCTATTAAGACAAAGATATGTCTAAAGCATATGACCGAGTAGAGTGGATTTTCTTGGAAAACCTGATGCAAAAGTTGGGCTTTAATGACTTGTGGGTTACATGGATTATGGCATGTATCACCTCGGTATCGTACTCAGTCCTCTTAAATGGGCATTCCCATAGGTTCATTAAGCCAAAGCGAGGGCTCCGTCAAGGGAATCCTTTGTCGCCTTTCCTTTTTGTGATGGGTGCGGAAGCTTTGATTAATGTTCTCAATCAGTCAGAGAGTGATGGTCGACTAAATGGATTAGCGTTAGTGGAGCATGGCCCTATGGTACATCATTTACTCTTTGTAGATGATAGTCTACTGCTTTGTAGGGCTTCACCAAATGACTGCACCGAAATTATGCGATGTCTTCATCTTTATGGGGCGGCATCAGGTCAAATGATTAATTCGACTAAATCCTCGATTATCTTTGTAAAACATATCTCTGTGGTTAGGAAACTTCCCTTGCAGCAGATCCTGAGGATTGAGAAAGAAGGAGGGGATGGTACCTATTTGGGCCTTCCAGAATGCTTCAGTGGTTCGAAACAAAAACTCTTACAATTCATCCATGAAAAATTGAAGTCTAGCCTGCAAGGTTTGTTTGGGAAGGCCCTTTCCCATGGTGGGAAGGAGATTCTATTAAAATCCTTAGCCATGGCTTTACCAGTATATGTTATGTCTTGCTTCCGTCTCTCAAAGGACTTATGCTAGAAATTGACTGCTGTAATGACGGAATATTGGTGGAATAATGGATATAACAGACGTAAAATCACATGGGTTGCCTGGAAAAACATTGTGTCTGACAAAAGAGAACAGTGGTATTGGCTTTCATGACATAACTTCGTTTAATCAAGCGTTGTTATGTAAGCAGGCCTGGCGTATCATCGACAAACCCGATTCTCTTTTATCAAGATTTCTCCAGAGCAGTTATTTCCCGAGTGGGGATTTTTTGGATTGTGTTGTTGGCGAAGGTCCGTCATATGCATAGCGTAGCTTAATGTATGGGGGTGAGTTACTAAAACGGGGGCTGGTTCGTTCAATTGGTAATGGTCAAGATACTTTTGTTTTCTCTGATTGTTGGTTGTTCGACAATGGACCCCGGTTTCCATCCCCAAGACAACAGATCTCTGACTTGAATTTGAGAGTTGCTGATATTTTGATTCTTGGTACTGATACCTGGGATGAGGATGTGCTTATGGAGTTATTTTACGATGTGGATCGTGCACGGATTCATAGAATTAAGGTTTCGAGGGATCTGAGAGATGGATATTCTTGGGGTTATACTACGTCGGGTGCATACATGGTTAAGAGTGGCTACAAAATTTTTATGGATGCGGAAATGGCTCAAGCAGACCCCCTATAGCACCTTTGGAAAATGCGCTTTGGAATAAAATTTGGAAAGTTAAGGCAGCTCCCAAAATAAACATTTTCTTTGGAGGTGTCTTTCAGGGGTACTAGCAGTCCGGGCTCGACTTACTTCTCGAGGGATGAGCGTTTACCCAATTTGTCCAGCGTGTGGGGGGTGCTGATGAAACTATATGTTATGTGTTGTTTCATTGTCCACTTTCCATGGAAGTTTGGGAGCTCTCTGGTCTTCACACTCCGCCGAATGGGTTTTCAATGAATTTGACATTTTTAAATCTACACTTTTTGGCGAATAATGAACCCAACATTGATCATGATGTTACATTCCCATGGTTATTGTGGCAGATTTGGAAAGCGCGCAATGGTCTGTTGTTTGAACAACATTTGTTGCCTGCAGACTTGATTTTACAGCGGGCCAAGGATGATCTTCTTGATTAGATTACTGTCAATGCGTATGAGCAGTTTCCGGGGGTCGCTCGGGAACCGCAACGGTAGAAGAAGCCTGCGGCACAATACGTTAAATGTAATGTCGCTAGTTCTTGGCTACACCCGAATCGTTTAAGTGGTTTGGGTTCGATTTTAGGGACGGCAGTGGTACACACTTATTCCATGGCCGAAACGCCTTTGCTAATACATCGACGAAATTGGAAGTCGAACTAGAAGGTCTCATATGGGCAGCCACTAGTCTAGTGACTCGCACATCCAAAATATCATTTTGAGGTTTCAGATCCTCAATTACTGGAGGCTATACGTCACCCTTCACACTACCCATCTGTTCGAGCTTTGCTGAATAGGGCGTTACTTGCGTTGGGCTCTTTGCATGGTTGGTCTTTGACGAGTATTGCTTCATCTGTAAATCAGGTGGCTCTCCCCATTGATGTTAGTGTGACGAAGGACCACCGTTACCATTCCTACATATCTCGTTCGAGGCTTTCTTGGTTACACAATCTCTTGGACTTAGAGTGTTTAGACGGTTAATTTGGTTGTATTCTCACATCTTGGTACTTACCTATTGGTCTAGAGACTATGTTCCTCTTGTACGGTTTTTTTGTCTAACATTTATGGAATAATATCATTGCGACAAAAAAAAAAGGTAATCTAGAAAATATTAAAGTATCATATAAACCAATGAATTAAAAGTTGGCAAGAAAAAACCTAAAAGTAATAGAAATTAAAACTGAACCTTTTTATAGAGTAAAAAAAAGGGGGCAAATTTAAAAAATATCAGATTTTGAAGTGTTAGTTTCAAAAATATCACTAAAATTTTCAATGTTTCAAAAATATCACAAAAACTAAATTAGAGTTTAAGCATTCTGTTGACAAAAAAAAAAGAAAAAAAAAACTTTAAGCATTCGAAACAAAACCTTAAATCCTCAAAGTAAACACTTCTGATTCAAAACTAAACCTTAAATCTAAAATAGTCAACCCAAACAAGAAAAATTAAATTATAAAAATTTTAGTGTGTGTGATATTTTTGGAAAACATATTTTTAGGGGAATTTTTAAAAAATACCACTTTTGTGTACTAGTTTTCAAAAATACCATAAGAATGAGGTAAATTTTCAAACATATGACTATTTTTAAGTGTAAAGTATTTATACGGTTTTATGGTTTAGGATCTAGGGTTTATGATTTTTAAACCCTAGTATTTCCACCCCAAACAAACCCTAAACCTCTTAAATCTAAATCATAAACCTTAATAGCTATTTGAATAAAATCATCATAAATCTAGAAGGATTTAACCACAAACAATATACGTTGGCATCATATCTCACTTGTGACATTTAAGTTTTTTAGGTCTTCATAAAACACAAACGTCTATGGAGATTATAAAGACGAATTGTAACTGAGATAGGATACGAATTATAAACTGCGATAGAATTTTGAAAACGAATTTTAACCAAGATAGAAAACAAATTCTAACCTGCGATAGAACGACAAAGTAAGATAGAATGTGAAATCTAAACTGGATAGAGTACGAAAATAATACAAAACGAATTCTAGAATACGTCAAATGTTTAGACGGAATAGAAGATCAATTCCATATGAGTTCTACCCGCATAAAAGCAGAAAACGAGTTCTATACTGATCGGAATCTACAGAAGACGAGTTCTATATGACAATGTTCAAATTAAGAGGAAATTTATGATGGTGATGTGTGATCATGATTATATTTGTATTCTAATTCAAATGTATTCACAATGTATGTAAGATTAATTAAGTCATTATGTAGTTCTAACTACAAAAAAACCTATTGCAACTAAAAAAAGGGATCCATTTAGCCAAATTCCCCTTATTTTTGTAAAAGGATTCATCAGTATGTAAAATACATTATCCATCTCATATAATCGTAATTATGATAAACTGCGAGTAGAGTGTACCACAACTGTATAATATAAGAAATCCAATTTGTTAAGAAATAAAATATATAGATATGTTTAGGCCATGAAACATTCAAATAGTTGGTCTCCGCATGGGTGCGCATACTCTATCTTTGTCCAGCCAATCATAGTATGTATCTTTTGCTATTTTCTGTCTATATTCCTTTTATTATTTGATTCAATTCATTATTTTTTTTGTAAAATAGTATGTATTAAGTTGTAAAATCTTCATAAAATATGGTTAGCGTGTGCAGGAAAAACAATGTAGCTATTAACGTATTACAAGTATTTAACAATGTATGCTTCAGAGAATTACATTATACTATATAGTTCTGTCGTTAGAATGTTGTTGTTTACACGTATAAAAACTAACTAGATTATTGTGATTTTATATTACGAAACTTAGAATCCTTATAAACACTAATAATTTCACGGCAAGATCACTTGTTCAACTATATCAAAATTAAGTAACCATTTTAATGATCATTTAATAATGTCAAATGTGACCCTTGACTTTAAGAGGGGGCTAAGGGACACTTTGATTAAAATAACACTTGATAAGTTATAAAATAAACATAGACACACGGGCATATACATAAAATAAAGTACAGTCCATTATGTAAAATCACAGGTGTCAAGCAACAAAGCCATTTATACAAAATTCTATTTCCAACCATTGTGGCGCAATAATACGAGTGTAAAGACATTCATTCACACAAATCCTTACTTTGATTGGCAATTCTCTCCTTTTTGTACCTCTTTATGATTTATAATAGTATTATATTTTTATTCAGGATATATTTAACCACCAAATTATATATGTTTAAACACAAATTAGCCTTCCCACTATCGTCCTCTCTTGGTTTTTATGTGTCGATGTACGTACGAGTTCAAAGCCTACTATCATTCCATTTCTGTAGCCACTACTTGGAGAAATATTATTTTTAAGTATTAAAAAAATTTCAAATCTTAATTATCTTAAAATAATATAATGGTAATAATAATTTGATACAATATATTAAACATGAACAAAAAACTGTACTATATAAATATATATACACCGTGGTAAAGGCAAAATTATCGTTTGTAGAAAGTTATATACAATTTGTCGTTTGTAGAAAATTAGATGCAAATTTTTTTGTTGTAGCTTTAGGATGTTGACCGTGAAAGTTTTGTTATTGAAAACAAGATTGATTATAGAACATATGTTGCAGAGTAAAATTATTTAATACTAAAAAATAATATATCAATCTTGTATTATTTCTCATGTGATTTATATTCTATATATGACAAATATGAGTTTTTTCAGTAATAAGTTCCTTAAAACACCTTAAAGCACAACTTAAATAAAATAACAAATATCAAATAAATTCATTTGTAAAGTTACTTAAAAACCAAACATATGTAAAAAAATTTAAAGAATAATAAATTGAAGTTTATATTTACCTGCAATTATCCCATAAAGCTATTGCAATCTCTTCTCGAAATTTCTCCATATATTGTTTTGAACCAATCATTTCATCTTCAACCGCTCCTGCTTCATCATCCAATATAGGTTGTGCATTCGTTTGTTGTGTCATCTCACCGTCAAAGTCAGGATTTGGTAAGTTTGATTTTCGTACAAAGTTATGCAACGCCATAGTTATTACCACGAGCTTTCTTGTTATCCTAATGTTGTACCTTGCGCGGTCTTGCATTATCCTCTATTTTTTTTTCACACTCCAAATATACGTTGGAAGACTGAACGAAATGAAGCATGACAGTGATTATAGTTTTTAAATAATTTGTAGGCGGTGCTTGATTTTGAAACCGGTTTGGATGGTATCGAGTTTGTCTATATGGTCCTAATTATCCACAATGTAAGGCATATCATGAATCAACAAAGTAATATTTCCCTACAGGTGGGTGTGAAAATTAGAAAAATTAGGCATATCATCCATTTTTCTTTTCACACTTCAAATGTATGTTGGACGACTGAACGAAGTGAAGCGTGACAGTGATTATATTTTTCTTTATAATCTCTAGGCGGTGTTTGATTTTGAAACCTGTTTGGATTGTATCGAGTTCGTTTATATGGTCCTAGATATCCACGATGTAATACCTTCCATAGCTAAGCTACTTTTGCATCGTGTGCAAACCTTGGCATACCAACATAAATGTATCATGTATGTAAACAAAATGTCCAAGTTACAAACTCATTGAATAGTCATGTTGCATATGCCTTTTTTTATTCAAGTATAGTTGTTGATCTCGTCCAGATACCACAATTTGCACATGCATACCATCCATTGCACCAACAAATTCTTTGAAATAAGGCCAGTAACTCTGTAATTTAGGTTGAATTTGAGTGAGGCTCATGGAAAATTAAGTGACGATTGTTCCTTAAAATGTAATATGATTTTTGAACGACGTTATTTTGCATTTAGCGCTATTTAACAATTGAGTTTTGTCGAACCTTAGTTTACAAAAACAACTAAAATTTAGGAAATAAATTGAAAAATTGATCATTAGGAATTAAAATGTTCAAATTCAAAAGTTGGAGAATTGAGTGACCGTTTTGCCTGGTGGTAAAGACGGATGTAAAACTTTTGAAGGTGCACCTACCTCATGCTCCTTCTTTTAATGGATGTATATTTCTATTTACTTTTACAATATATCTTTTTTTTTTTATCAACCAAATTTGCAATAAAGAAAAATTTAACTAGAGTTGTGCCCCTATATTATTAGAATAATCTTTTGACTACCCGATGAAAGCAAATTATGGTACAATATGTGGATATCTTGTAAAAAAACAAAAACATCCGGCAAAAATTGCTACTTGCCACTTCTTCAAAAGCTCTCAAAGCTCAAGATACACTTTAAGAAATCGACTTTTAAAAATCTTTGGTCCGAGTGAAAGTGTTTGTATTGTGATTTTCAGAGAAATATAAACCTCTTCGATGGAACTTTTCGTTGAACATATTCCCTATATATTTCTAGCTCTTTACCATCAAATATGAGTAGCTTTCTTAACAAAAAAGAAAAAACATGAGTAGCTTTCTGCGACATGTTTTTCTATGGAGATTGAAGTAAGGAATATGCCATCAAAGTATCAAGGAATCATTAACTTCTTTCCCTTTTAAAAAAGTGGAAGATTCATTGAATTGTTCTTCAAATAAGAAAAAACTTATTCCTCATGACGAAGTCAATGTCAATGATTTTGAAGACAAATAAAACATACACAATAGTTGTCCTTTTGCTTTTCTTTAAAATTAGTACTTTAATTAAATCGAATAATAATAAAAAAACTTAAAGGAAAAATTTGAAAATACCATTGTAAAATACTCAAAAATACCATTTTAAAAATATATTCAAAACTACCACTATTCACCAAATCTTTTTTTTTTTATAATTGACAAAATTGTTAGGGTTTAGGACTTTAGAATTATACGTTTAATAAAATTATAGAGTTTATGATTGACTTAGGATTAAGGGTTAACTTAGAGTTTAAGATTCCCATAACTATTAGGGTTTAATTTTTAGAGAATGTAGGGTTTATATTATAGGGGTTTAGGATTTGTGAGAGGGTAAAAACACTTTTTGGAATTTAGGATTTTAAGATTTTGGGTTCTTATACCCTAAAATTTATATTCTAAAACCATTTTCAATGTACACTTAAAAATTGTTGAAAATTTTCCCATCCAATAATATTTTTTAAAAGTAGTACAACAAAAATGATATTTTTAAATATCTCTACAAAACACATGTTGAGGGAAATCGTCAAGACTTGAGGAAGTAGTATAGCTTATACAACTATACTAGAGGTAATTAGAACCGATAGTTTAAATGGTAAAAATTTCAGACAAAATTTAAAGGTCGCTGGTTTGAGTGGTTCTTAGGATAGAACCATATAACATGCTTTGGTTCCAAATCTCTTGATAATTCAAAAAAAAAAAAAACTATTGATGAATAATTCAACTAACCTCATAAGTCTTTAATATTACTAAATTGACTAAAATTCTGTAAATGAATTGAACTCATTACCAAACATGTGGGAATTATATGAGAATGGATGATTAATAAGTGGACCGATGGAAATCTATAAATAAATGGTTACATTTGCTTACTCATGTCATGTTTAAGATTCGTTTTGAACAAGCTTCTACGAATATACGGGGACGAGATACCATGTTATTTATAAATAAAAATAAAAATATATAAGATACTCTAAAAAAATAAAAGGAAAATAAATTAAAAGAGAAAATCCGGAGATGGTGGTGGTGGGTTTGAAGGCTTATTTATATCCTTAAAGGGAACATAAGTTGTCAAAATACGTCACGTGTGACGTTTTCTGACCAATTAAATTAATAAAATAGAACTAAACAATAAAGTAATTTATATATTTTTGGTATATACTCCATTTTGGCCACTGCTTAATTAGTTTGGCATTATTCTCATTCATTGCCAAATGACTCACTCGCCAAATGACTCACTCAAATGTTCATTTTCGTTGCAAAAGTTAAGTTTTATTGATCATCGAAACACCAGTTTGAATAGGAAATTTGAGAAATTTCTATTAAATGAAAAGGTTCAAACAGTTTATAAGAAATTGAAAGAAAAAAGAGTATGATAATGACTTAAATACATAACACATCTTTGATTAAAATGTATAATATGAAATTTGTTTAACAAATTACATTGAAAATGTAATTTTCAGTGTAATTTTAAAATGACAATTAATAATTGGTGGTATAGTGATAGAATGATTTAGTCCGAATGTTATTTTTCATCAAATATATAGATATTTTATTGGGATATAATTTATTATTAGGCATCCGTAGATATCTCTTTTCATAAACAACATCTAATATGCGTTAAGTTAGTTAGAATTCAGATGATGTCAAAGTGACAATTCTAACATAAATCATTAGGCTACAAATCCTGATCAACCTTATATATATACAGTGAACAATTTAAATTTGTATGACATTGGAGAGTGGGTCTATATTTTGATATGAGATTCATCTAATTAACAGAAAAAGGCAGAAAATTACTATGTAAGTTAACATTCTTTATAAGACATAAAATGATTTTAGGATAACACTTTGTTATGAAAACCCTTTTACAAAAAAAAAGAATAACACTTTGTATGAAAATACTATAAAGGTGCAAAATCGTAGGAAGCAAAAATTATTTTTCTAACAAGTTATCCTTTTTAGTGTTTTATAAACAATTATTGTTTATTTTAGCATTTTATTTCAGAAATCAAAGGAACGTATAAATGTATATATATGCCAGAAATTAATATGTGCATACGCAAAATATAATAATGAACTTTTACTATTTGACATTAATAATGCAGTTTTTAATCTAAGTAGTAGTGGTCTAATGATAAAATATCCAGGATAAAGATATATATATATATATATATATTCGTTACTCTTTGAATTGAATTACTATGAAGAAAAAACTTAACTTCTGACTTCTAACGTTTTGAATGGTGACAATGGAATGGAGTGCGAAATAAGGGTATAGTGCGATTTGCATAGTGAAAAAAATAATTTGCGGAATAAATGCGGTTAGTATAAGATAGACTAAAACACACTGCGGAATGGTAATATCGCAAATAGTGAGAAACATGCGGAATAAATATCGTTCACGTCCATTAAGTGCACTCATAATCTTTGATATCAGAAAGTGGTTTTTGAATTATCATTGAAGCAAGCGGTTCAAGCGATTATCTCTTTCCACTCATCACCACGCTTGCTCCACCTTGTCGTGTCCATAAAACAAATCTTAATGAAATTCACATGCTGGAATTGCTCTTATGCTCCTACCTCTCCTAACCGTGCAGCCATCATGATTGCGAAGAGTATCACTTCAGATCATCTATATCAGTCATATGTCGCTAGTCTTGGTCCTGTTTGGCTCAGCGCAACTCTTCAATCGGATGCTGTTCTCTCTTCCATTTAAACTTATTAGCTTTCTCTGATTTATACTTTTGGTCGTCCTTTCGACCAACGTCTTTATTTTTTGGATTCTGAAATTTCTATTGGTTAGCTCTGCTGTAGTAACCCACCTACAATCTCGGTATTTTAAACTCAATATTACTCATTAGCGTAAAAAAAAAAACAAAAAAATAAAGAGAAAAAATAAATATTAAGTGAATTATTTAACGATCATGCTTGTGATAAATAAAAGGATTATATATTTTCTCTGCTTTTTATATTTAATGTTATAATTTCTACATACATATTAAAATATTATTATTATTATTTAAATATGTTTTATTATCAATCCCAAAACAATTACTATTAAAAAAACTAATCTCCAGAACATAAACAACCAAAACAACAAAAAGAACCTAATTAATTTGGGGGAATTTTAATACCACTTTTATCACTTTTCAAAAATACCATTATAATGAGTAAAGTTTCAAAATACAAATTTTTAAGTGTAAGCAAGTCATATGGTTTTTGGGTTTCCACCCTTATCAACCCTAAACACCTACAATCTAAACCTTAATACTTATTAAATCTTAAAATCTAACTTTAGAAAGGTTTAATCCTAAACCCTAAACACTAGAAACCATAAGATAATTCTAAACCCTATAAGTTTAGGAACCCCCACGCCCTAAATTCCTAGTTTAAAAATGGTATTTTTGAAAATGAATATTTCACAAGTGGTAATTTTCAAAATTTTATGTTAATTTTAAACTGAAATATGAACACATCATTTTATATGAAACAAACAACCTTAAAATATCAAATAAATAGAAACAAAGGGAGAATTGGAAATTTGAATTAATTCTGGTCATAAAATAAATAAACTTTTATAATCTCTTTTACACTTTAAAAGTGAAAAGTCTTATATGGCATGTTTAAAATGATTCATTAAAAATTATTATGTGTTGAATCGCTACATAAATATTAACCCGATTTAAATATTTCATTGGCCCAAAACTTTACTTTGCCTAGTAATTTTTATTTTTGGTAACATCAGTTCTACAATTTAATTATTCATTATAAATCATATTAAGTGAGAAAATATAACCAATCAAAATACAGAAGGCAAATTTGAGTTAGGATTTAGAGTTGGTTAATAGTTTTAGGATTTATAGATAAAACCTTACATGGTTAAGATTTAGTGTTTATTAACTATTTGAGTTTAAGGATTAAGATTTTAGGGTTTTGATTTTGGAGATTTTATGGTCAAATTTAGGTATTTTTTGAAATAGAATATAAAAAGTAATTTATATGGAAAATGGTAACCATAAAGTTTTATTTTTGAAATTCCCTCTTATTGCAAGGTGAATTTGTCCCCAAAACAAAAGGTGCCGGGTAATCATGGGTGAAAATGAAACCGTGAAAAGAAATAAAATAAAAATGAGAGATCCAAATACTTCCCATATGCTGATGGTGGTTCTACCATAGTGGCAGAGAAGTAATTTAGGGAAAGAAAGAAGTCAAGCCTGATTCTGCTTTCCAACTATAGCTAGTTCTGTTGCCTGCGTTGGAGCAGACGGTGAAAGTAATGGAATCCTAATGATGTCCGATTTTCGTTACCGTAACGGCACGGTACACTCCCTGACGCTCTGTACTAGTCTTAAAACTAAAAGCCAACAATTCATTTATGGTCTATCCAATAGTCCACTAACGCCATTGCATTTGATCGATAATAGAAAAAGTAAGGGGAAATTTCGCTATATTCTTTTCACAAATATTTTTTTTTCTGTTATTTTTGAAAAATATATTAGTTTCAATCTAAATTATTATTTATAATATTTTAAATTATTCTATAATATTTTATAGGGCTGTAGGGTTTATAATCTACGATTTAGGGTTAAAATCATAAACCCTAAAATTTTAAATTTTAGAAAAGGTTTTAATTCTTAATAAATCCAAAGCTCCTAAAATATAAACCCTAATACCTCAAACATAAACCCAAATATTTAGTAAAACACTAAACCCTAACCCTACAAGATTTAAGCCCTAAATTAAACATCAAATCAATCCTAAATCTAAAAAGGGTATTTTTGAAAAAGAAAAATGAGAGTATTTTTGAAAGGGACATATTGAAAAGGGCATTTCTCATAATTTCTCAAAAATAAAAGTAATTATTTTTTTGGTTGCAAGTCAATTTTATTAAAAAGATAAAGACCACATCCATACAACTGAAACAATAGTCACCATGCCAGTAAGCATGCAACTGAAATAAGAGTAATTTATATTTTGAAGTTTTAGTTAAAAAAAGATTACATTTTTTTTAACAGCTCGATATTATTATAATGAAACACCACTAAAATTTTCAATGTTTTTAAAATACCACAAATTAAACTTTAAAAAATAAATTTTATACTCTTTAAACCTAATGGTTTGTGCTACTACCTTCGCTGTATCATCGTCTGGGTTCGAGCTCAGCTTAATACATACTCCCTCCGTTTCTTAAAGAGTGTCGTTTTGACTCTTTACACACAGATTAATAAAACATATTAAAAATTCTGTTTTGCCCCTAAATAATAAGTTGTCTGTTCATATTCTTCTTTGTTTTAAGGTTAAATTAGGTATTTAGTATTAAAAGTTATATTGGAAAATGAAAACGACACTTTTTGTGAAACAAAAAAATTAGTCTAAAGCGACACTCTTTAAGAAACAGAGGGAGTATTATATAATTATTGATAAAAAAATCCTAGACCCTTGAAAATTTGACGAATGTAAATTTTTTAAAAAATATTGGAACTATTTATTCTGATTGATGTCTTTATTTCTCATATACTCTTATTTTTAAATCACTATTTCACATATACGCACATTTCATTAATCACATATATTCATTTTTCATTAGAGATAATTTAGGGTTTTAACATTAAGGATTTAGGGTTTAAATTTTGAAGGATTGGGATTTAGTGTTTAATAGGTATTTGGGTTTAAGTTTTTAGGTTTTAGAATTTATATTTTTGGGATTTAGGGTTAAAAACTTTTTCTAGAGTTTAGAATTTTATTGTTTTAACCCTAAGCTCTAAATCCTAAAACCTTATAAAATATTAAATATATTTTTAAATAGAGAGAAAATGGATATATGTAATTGAGAGTACGAGAAAAAGAGTATTGTGATTTTTTTCCCAAAAATTCATTCGTTTTCTTTTCCATTGATGTTTTTTTATGTAATACAGTAGTAAATTTTAGTTGATATACTTCACATCGTATATTATTATGTATTAAACTACTAATCTCATAACATGTCTTAATAAGAATGAGCTGTTATATATTTAAAAAAATTTGAGATTGGTTCACCAACAAAAACAATAGCGCAATTGGATTATACAAAAAGTGTCCACATTTTTTAACATAAAATAATAATTGTTTTTTAGGTAGAGACAGGGAAAAACGGAGTTAAAAAGCAAACGAAAGGTGTGTGGCGTTTAACAGAAAGACGACTGAGATTCCTCTCTCTCTCTGTAACGGCGTTTATAGTCACGAAGAGAAGCCAACAAGCTGGTTTTGCGGAAGCCAGAGAGAGAGGTTTACACTTACAACAAGTTTGCGTTACAATCTCTCCTCATCGTTACATGATACAAACGTGGAGACGTCTCTTCCATTAAAATTCACTGATTCAGAGACTTTGGATTTGGATTTTGCGATGGCGAATCGTGGAGGTGAGAATTTGAATTGACCGGCGAGATTTTTCTGAGAATTGATTGATTGATTGATTGGTAAAAAAACAGGTGGAGAGTATTTGTACAATGAGCTATGGAAATTATGCGCGGGACCTGTGGTTGATGTTCCTCAAGCTGGGGAGAGAGTTTATTATTTTCCTCAAGGTCACATGGAACAAGTAAAAACCTCCCTTTCCTTTTTTTTAGATCGTTCAAGGTTTTTGATAATCTTTTCTGAAACATTTCTATTTTTAGCTCCAAGCGTCAACACAAGAAGGCTTGAATACCATGAAGCCGCTTTTCTATCTTTCTCCTAAGATTCTTTGCAGTGTTATGAACGTTCGTCTTCAGGTACATGTAGCTTTCGAATCCATGGACCTAGTAATAGTCTTTAAACTGATGATTACCCATGTATGGATTGTGTTGGGGACTTTTGGGTTCACTAGCTATAATTGATTAATTTAGAATAGAGGAAATTGACTTTAAGGTCTCTTCTTCTTTCTTCTAGGAAATGACCATATCTTTGTTTCATCTCTTTATAGACTACTTTTCTAAAACAAGCAAACTTATCACTTGTGTTGTTTTCAGGCGGAGAAAGATACGGATGAGGTTTATGCCCAGATTACTTTGATCCCTGAAGGAAATGTGGGTGACAATTTTGTTGACTTCTAAGTTTTTGCAAATCCAGTGAGTGATATCTCTAAATGTTTTCCGAATTTATAAACTGCAGCAAGTTGATGAACCTATGAGTCCTGATCCCTCTCCTCCTGAGCCGGAAAAGCCAAAACTTCACTCTTTCAGCAAGGTTTTGACAGCTTCTGATACAAGCACGCATGGTGGATTTTCTGTTCTTAGGAAACATGCAACAGAATGCCTTCCTCCCCTGGTATTAGGATACCCTGAAAATTTGTACTTTGTTTCCTTCCAAATGGCTTCACATTTGACTTTCAAGGCAGTCTTCAATATAACTTCCATTTGTTGTAATCCCTTAGGATATGACTCAGCAAACCCCCACCCAGGAGTTAGTAGCAGAAGATGTGCACGGTTATCAGTGGAAATTCAAGCATATTTTTAGAGGTATGAATCAAATTCTTGTGTACTCAGCTTAAAGTTCTGAAATGATACTTTCCAGATTTACTCTGGGCCATATCCATAAGATATCATCATGTGACAAATACTATTAAACAGGTCAACCACGGAGGCATCTTTTGACAACAGGGTGGAGCACCTTTGTTACATCAAAGAGATTGGTTGCGGGGGACACCTTTGTATTTCTGAGGTACAACACTGCGACTTGCTTTGTTTCTTATGATTGCCCATTGGTAGGTTTTCAACTGAAGTTTCAAACTATATTATATTGTCCAGAGGAGAGAACGGAGAGTTGCGGGTTGGAGTCAGACGTGCTAATCGTCAACAGACCAGTATGCCTTCATCTGTGATATCAAGTCATAGCATGCATCTTGGTGTGCTTGCTACTGCATTCCATGCTACTCAAACCCGAACTATGTTCACCGTATACTATAAACCAAGGTATACAGTTATTACACAACAGGAATATTTGGGATGAGTTTCTTCGACCCTCTGCTTATTGATTTGGTGTCGGTTTGATCAGGACAAGCCAATTCATCATTAGCCTGAACAAATATCTAGAAGCCATGAGCAATAAGTTCTCTGTAGGTGTGAGATTTAAGATGCGGTTTGAGGGAGAGGATTCCCCTGAAAGAAGGTTGTCTGAATTTTTTCTTTGTTATGTACCCTGCAAAAATCATGTCCCCAAAGCTATTCTCTAAACACATCTGTTTCCTTATAAAGGTTTTCTGGCACGGTTGTTGGCGTAAAAGACTGCTCCCCTCACTGGAAAGACTCAAAATGGCGATGCCTAGAAGTAAAATTCCTAGCAGTTTTATACATGCTTAGTATAATGTTTCTAAGTGTAAAAACTCAAATCAGTCTGCAAATTTTTTGTGTAGGTTCATTGGGATGAGCCTGCATCGATTTCAAGACCTGATAAGGTTTCACCATGGGAAATTGAGCCGTTTGTAACTTCAGAAAATGTTCCTCAATCAGTTGTGCAAAAGAACAAAAGGCCCCGCCAAGTTAGTGAAGTATCTACGCTTGGTGAGGAACTATCTAATCTTCAGTTTCCCTTTCTAGCACGTAGCTCAAGCTTCCTTGCTACATATCTCACTCACTCGCTGTCTGTAGATGTAGGCACAGCAGCTTCAAATGTTTGGAATTCTGTATTGTCGCAATCCCATGAGTTTCCACAATCGTGCATCACCTCGCAGAGGAATTTTCCTCAGCAATGTTATCGTGATGCGCTTGAGGATGCTAAGAATTCTGATTGGTTGATGAGCTCTTACTCTGTGTCCAACATGTCAAAAGAATCAACATTGAACGACCAAATTGTTTCTCCAGTCGAGGAGAAGAAACCCGAGACTGCCTCTGTTTACAGATTATTTGGAATCGATCTAATGAGTTCCTCTCTAGCTACCTCTGAGGAGAAAACTGCACCCGTACGACCAATCAACATAAACAAACCGACTCCAGATAGCAACTCAGACCCAAATTCCGATATTTCAAAAGTATCAGAAGAGAAAAAGCAGGAACCCACCCAGACATCACCAAAAGAGGTCCAAAGCAAGCAAAGCAGTTCTACAAGAACCCGTACCAAGGTATGTAATGAACACCTGGTATACACAGATAAGCACATCGCATGATGTAGAGATCTGACAATATGCCTGTAGGAAAAAGTAGTTGTATATTTTGTGTCCATGAGTTGTTGATACACATTGTTATAATTGTTTGTGGAATCGAGCGTTCCTGATCTCATGATTGCTGAACAGGTACAGATGCAAGGTGTATCAGTGGGCAGGGCTGTGGACTTAACAGCGCTGAATGGGTACAATGAGCTCATAGACGACCTTGAGAAGCTGTTTGATATACAAGGCAAACTGCGGACACGCAATCAATGGGAAATAGTGTTCACAGACGATGAGGGAGACATGATGCTTGTGGGCGATGACCCGTGGCCGTAAGTTGCTCTCTCTTATTCAGTTCAATTACCACACAAATTCAAGTCTGTAGATAAGGAAATCAATATGGTAGAAACAAAAAAATAAAGTGGTTGATTTTGGTGGTTGCAGTGAGTTCTGCAAAATGGTGAAGAGAATATTCATATGGTCAAAAGAAGAGGTGAAGAAAATGACGCCAGGGAACCAACTACAAATGTTGTTATCGGAAGTTGAAACAACATTGATAACAACATACAAAACAGATAACCACTACAACTAATTTCCCTCTCTTCTCTACACTCTTGTTTTGTTCTCTGTCTGTGTTTTGTCGCGAGGAAAGAACAAAAATGGCGTAAACGGGAAATCATATCTCCTTGTCATAAGAAAAGTGAAGGCAAAAAAAAAATGGCTCGTTTTTTTGGAGCCTCTTGTGGAGAAGAGGGTTTATGGGGAGAGTTTTCAATTTCCAAAGTAGGCTTTTGGATTTGTATTTTTATTATTAGAAACTTTTGTGTGCAAGAGATACGAAGATGTAACGAAAAATGAAAAATATGGGAATGTAAATATCTTGGTGAATGACATTGGGACGTCTGTGGGGTACGAGAGGTGATACCTAGTGGCTCTTGCCAATGCCGACCCAAAGTTATATAACGCCTAAACCAAATTAGAAAAAGAATGTCGCCTTTACTCCACTTTAAAATTATTTTGTTGTCCCTAAAATTTGATGTCTAAACTCTTTGCCTCTTCCATCTCTCCTCGCCTAAGTGTCACGTGTATATATGATTTTTTTTTTTTTTTTTTTTNNNNTTTTTTTTTTTTTTTTTTTTGTCAACCAGTATATATATTTTTAAAAAGATAAACATCAAAAGCTACTTTGCGTGGGTATAATAGTCGGAAAAGCAAAAACCTTTTTGACAGATCAAACAACTAGGGGCCTGTTCGTTTTTGTCGTTGGAAGCAGCGTTTGAAAGTAGTTTCAAGATGTTGTTCGTTTTTTATTTTGTGTTTTGCATCTAGATGCAGCAGTGGATACCAATTTTGTTCGCTTTTGTGTTTATAGTTGCGTCTGGATGCTACTAATAATAAATGACTAAAAATGTTATTTATTTATACTAATTTTTTAAGACCTAAACTATATTTAATTCCCTATCTATTAATTTAGAAGTCATTTTACTGAAAATCCTAGGTGTACCAATCATATTCCTGTACTTATGATGTGGACCTTATGTCATATGTAGAATTATACAATCAGCATTAAAATAGAATTTTGATAACCTTCTTCGTTCTTCAACGCTTTCTTCTTCTGAAATCGTAGATCCCAAAATAATTCATTCAGTTTAGGTTTTTTTATAACGATTTCAATCGCAGCATAGTGGTCGTACGTTTCTCTACAATCTCCTCTTTGGAATTTTTTAGATTCATGTCCAATATAAAAAACAGGTTAACACTCGATTTCAACTGAAACCTATTAGTTAAAATTATTTCGTCAAAGAATTAAAAGTGTTCGTTTATGAAAATCAATGAGATTTGTCTTTTCAATTTTTCAAAATGATTACGATTTGAAGGACTTAATTTTCTGGGTTTCGCATTATCGTTCTTTGATATATTAAGATGGAAAATAATTTAAAGTTGTTGGAGAGTTTATGTTAGAGGTCGATGTTGCAAACGAAGAATCTGTTTTATCTCTACCGCCACGTCTCGAGCTTCCCGTATCTTTTATGAGTTTGAAACCAAATGGAATCACGCTATGATTCCTCCATTGATTCTGGAGGATGTGAAGCACGAACTGAGTAAGCTGAAGCTTGATGTAGCATATATTTGAGAGAGAGAGAGAGAGAGAGAGAGTTGTGACGGAGAAGGAAGTAATGGTGTTAGGGATTAAAATGGAAGATAATTTGAAGTTGTTGGAGAGTTTATGTTAGAGGTCAACGTTCAGTTTTATCTTCATTGAATCTGTTTTATAATAAACGTTCTCTTTGTGAACAGATAACAGATGCAGTGGTTGTTGCACGGATTCTTAATGTTACTTTAGTTGTACCTGAGTTGGATCACCATTCTTACTGGAAAGATGATAGGTAACTTTCGAAAAATGAGTATATTCCACAATTATATCAGTTTCCTATGGGAATACATCATATGAATTTGTCTGCAACACAAAGGTTTACAGAAATAGTGGTTTTGTTCGTTGTGCAGTGACCTTAATGACATTTTTTACATTAACTAGCTCATCTCTTCCCCTAACAAAGATGTAACTGTAGTAAAGAGTTCCTGACAAAGTCATGCGGTCGATGGAGAAACCTTCTTACACAATGCGTGTTCCCCGAAAGTCTACTTCTAAATATTATCTCGATCAAGTTTTGTCAATTCTTTCTAGGAGACATGTAAGAATCAATTTGTACTCTTTAGTTAACTAAATAAAATCATAGGTGTTACTAACCATTTAGTATTATCATATGGTTTCTGGTGCCTATATTTTACACCAGTTATGTTTGTCTTTGTAGTCCCCAAAACTTCTATGCTTATGTTTCAATTTTATATGGTAAGAATTAGTTCATGTTTCTTGAAATATTGCAGGTTTTACAGTTGACAAAGTTTGACTACAAACAAGCAAATTATTTAGATGAAGACATGCAAACGTTGTGCTGCAAGGTTAACTATCACGCTTTAAGATTCACAAAGCGCATACAATCAGTCGTGATGAAAGTGGTCAAGAGAATGAGAAAGATGGCCAGACGTTTTACTGCTGTCCACTTGAGGTTTAACAAGTTTCTTTAGTTTTAGAGTGTTTTCTCTGCTTTTTTTTAATGGTCTTTTGTTCATGTGAGCAGGACGTCTACATTTCCATGTTATGTACATAACAGTAATTTTCTGAATTGCAGATTTGAGCCTGACATGCTAGCCCTTTCTGGTTGTGACTTTGGTGGTGGTGAGAAAGAGCGAGCTGAGCTGAGAGAAATAAGAAAACGATAGGATACATTGCTTGTGTGTTCACTAAGCACTTTGGTGTTGTTGTTTTTTCTTATACTGTGGTTTTGTGGTGATAAATTCTTTGGGAGAACAATATGGGGTTAGGTTTGATCAGAGATCCTCTGAGACCAAGTCTGAGATTCAGCTTACCATCCTCGCACTCACAACTACCCTACAAGGAACTCTCTTCCTTATATGAGTCTCGGCTCATCATTTAACTACAATTTTAGCTACATTCTCAAGTCTTCAGTTTTATGCATCAACAAGTATTTTATTACTTCACTTACATTTTAAATAGAAAATATCTTTTGATATGTCCTAAAAAAATTCACACAATACTCTTTGCTTAATAATATCATTTTTCACATTGATTCTGTAGACATTCTGGAACACAAACAAACTGAAGATCAACTTTAAACATAGCTCCCCCAAAAGCAAAATTTTCTTCTTCTAAACACTTAACATCAACTATTCCAGACTAGGTGCCACTCTAAAGGTACATCTTTTGAGTTTCCATGTCACATGTAAACAAATTATGCAATGATTTTGGTTTCAGAAACCTCAAACGTGGCGGTTTGGTATGTGGCAAGAGAAGAACACAAGATTAAAGAGCAAACCAGAGACAACTGGTTCTTCAACTGGTTACAACATACTCTTAATATCTTTTACTATGAGAGAAGCATGATTAATCACGTTCTTGGATATATTAGCAACAGGGGCGTGCCTGCAGTAAAAAGAAACTTTGGCCTATGGCCATTTCTTAAAAAAAAATCAATGGCACATTTTTTTATTAGTTAGGTTCATATTTGGAGTATATAAATTTTAAATTAGTTAGTTTATCAATTTAATCGTAGCGTAATTTGAATTAAAATAAATATATCTTTGAAATTTATATTTGTAATTTAAATTACAGCTTTTAAATAACAGAGACATGGATGTTTTTTAGCATGTCTAATTTAAATTATAGCTATCTAGCTAACGTACTTGGTTTGTAATTTTCTTTTTTCCCAAACCAATTTTTGGTTATGTTCTGGTTAGTCAAAGATTAACAGGGTGTTATTGAATGTTGTGTTTTAGTGTATTTTAATATATTTGGATTTAATAGTTTTTCAATGTGTTTTCATGTATTTGCTGTAACGGCTATGAGTTCTTTTGTATTTGATTGTAGAGTAGTTTAATGTATTTGGTTGTATTTGGAAATTAAAAAAAAACTATTTTTGTATGATTTTTTTTTTTTGTTTCTGCAGCTCATCTCTTCCTCTCCCGATCCACACACAATTGTATTGTATTGATCTCTCTTCTGAGTCTTCTCCTCATTAACTCGTTGGTGTGAGTAAATACAGAGCTCGAATCTAATCACTCGTTGAACCCTAACGCCGCACGACCAGCAATGGGAGAAACATTGAATGTTTGTTGAATGCAATCTGGTCTTGGAGTGATGTGTGATAAGCTGAGATCAAAGCTTTGAGAGATCGAGTTAGGATCACCCAAAGGACTCGCTCGAGACACACATGGTGGATCTCGAAGAGCAGAGCGGAGACACTCTTCGTCGTGTTCCTTGAGCCACCCGCGACGTGTCTTGCCTCCGAGATGATGCGGTTTCTCTGCGTGGTTCAGTTGCTGGCATCCTTCAGAAGCTCAAGAAGGTACACATTTTGCTCTTTGATTGGAATCACTCTCACTATATTTTGCAAATCCATGTTCGTATCAAAATTGGAATTTGCAGATTGTATTGCTACCCTTGGTAGAGTGGATAGTATCAAATAGAGAATGGAGCAACTGTACTATGCCTTTTCTTAATCGATCTAAGGTCGTATGGATTCTCAATTCGTTTGTGTTGCTTTGTTAAGAAATTGCAATTTTCTAGCAAATCAGTCGTATGTTCATTGGACTGTACAAAAATATCCTGCAGTTCTATGATTTTTAGGACTTTGTGTGGTTATATTAGATGAATGATGATTTAGAAGGAAGAAGTTAATCCAGTCATACCGCTTCAGATAGACCTGATTCCAGTGTATCGTAGAAAATCAACTTCGATGCTGGTTTATGTAGGAGTAGATAGTAATATCTCGTATAACAACCTTTTTAAATTTCAGATTCGATATCGCTTCTATGAATTGGTTGGTTTTGTTTATGCAAATGTTGATCTTGCATTATCTGTAATATTCTTTGTTCCAGTCTTTATCTACGAGCATCGAAGGAGGAAAAAAATGGTTGGTGAAGGTTGGTTTTTTTTCCCACTCATTCTTGCTGTAACATTTGACATTCAAGGAGCTTCTACAAACCACTACAGGTCAGTGAGCATAGTAATTTTATGATCCCTCATGTGGACACTTGGGTAGGTCTTCGTTGATTCTCTTCTTTATGGTATATGGACATGATGATGTAACGGAAGTTTATGATCCCTCTTCAGTAATTTAATTTCCTCCAACATTGAGCTTAAGAATGTTAGAAGTTAGTAATATCTTGGACGAGATTGAGGAAGAAAGGAGACGCAAGTCCACAACATGAAAGGTCTAGCTTTACAGTCTCTTCTTTCTGATTAGATAGAGATTCAATGACTTTTATAGCTCCGTTGTAGAATGGTTTGTATAACATCATCAGGTGAAAATAGGATGCATTAACCACAATATAAGAATTCATTTTAAAGGTTTAGCATCATGTTACTGTTCCATTAAGATATGAAAAACCATTAACATGAGCATGACCTCTAATGCAGACACGGCAGCCAAAATATTGAAATTTTCCCCATGAATGAGCTTGCTCTCATACAAATCTGCCAAAGAAAGAGAAAAGCCACATCTTTAAGAACATGTTTGCTTGTTTCATCAAGTAGGGAATCAAAAGCAACAAAGGAATCACTGTATGACAAGGTCGCATATGAGAGAAAGAGACTACAGCGGCGGAGAGAAGAGGCGATTCAGTAACACCCTGTTCTTCCCTCACTGGTTGCATCGTCAAGTTGTGGAACCAAATCCGAAGGGTTTTTTGCTCTTAGGTTCGTCTTTCAGCTGGTAAGGACAAGTAATTGAAGCCTCTCATTCTAGCTTTTACGGTTTGCTATTTTGAATCTGGAGAATTAGGGATAAGAGTACGATGAATAGAACGAGTGAATGTGTAAAAGAAAGGAAAGAACTCATCAATGTTTTTTCTGCTGGGTTTTTATGTTTTTAAGCTCGATGTTGTATTCACATATACACAAGAAAAAGCTTTGTATTTGTTTCTTTGTAATTCAATCAAGAGAATACATCCAAATCAGAATACAATAAAATTCAATAGATTTTAAATTTCACCTACTTTTAACGTATTTTAGAATCTATCAAACAAATACACAATTGAATAACACCGTATTTTAATGTATTTTAACAAAATACACAATTGAATAACACTGTATTTGAGAATCCTTTCTAAATACAACCAAATACAATAAAATACAAGATCCAATAACCCCCTGTAAATTTCGAATTTACAATTGAGATCTCTGGTGTATTAGTGCGTGATTGCAGAGATATTTAAAATTAAATTTTAAATCATAACATATGTACTACTTTTAAGGATTGCAACTAATTACCGAGATTTTTTTTATATTAATATGCAAATAATATGGTTCTCCTACAATTATAAAGATTGTCTTGATTTGTATAAGTTCCAATATTGAGAAAATCGTGGAGAAAGATTTCGTACCAAATTACAATTAGATTTTTTAACAATAATTGTGACCATACGTGAGGAAAGTTAAAAATAATAAAATTTAATAATGCAAACTTCTATTATACCTTTTGCAAAAAAAATTTGTTTAACCTAATTATTGTGGTATCTTCTTTCTCTATATAAAAAGGAAAATTTTGTGAAGCTTATATCATCTCAACAAACAAACGAATCATTCATTTTTATTTTAATAATTTTAATGTTTTTGTTTATTTGTTAATTCATTATTAAATCTCCCTTTGTTGTTTACAGATTCATCCATTCTCTTAAAGGTTTCGTGATTTGTTTGGATTGGTTATTCTTACTCCTCCATAAAAATAAGCTACAAAGTTGTGAAGATCGGAAAACGCAAACTAAGAACTGATGTTTGGTATTAAACAAGTTTGCATATGCATATTCCAATTTGTTGTCCAATAAGTTATTTTATCTCTGCATTTATTTGCAAGGCTTTGTTTTGTGCGAGGTGTTTATGCTGTTGTAATGGAGAGAGCTAACAAATCAAATAAATAAGATTTTGTGTCTCTTCTAAAATAATAAATCACAATTACCGAATATAGCAACACGTAGTGAGCATAAACCTATTTTATGGGACATCATGCTCAGTGAGCAAAAAAAAAAACATCGAACAAAAAAAATACAAAGCAATCAAAAACCATCTTTTAGTTTCACAAAGGCAAGAACAAGATTTAATAAAAAAATGCAATCGATGAAGGAACAACTTCGAATATTGCAGCATCTGCAAACACTGACATGGACAAAATAAAGTTTTTGGCAAAATAAACTACAATATACATTTGATACTGCGGTTTTTTTTTTATTTTTTTCATCATTTTCTCTCTTACACAACCAAGGCTGAATGGATTAAATTAACACTTCACTGTCCGCACAGGGTGCGGACTAATCACCTAGTAGTATTTTATTTTTGTAAAAGAGTTTTAACTATTTGTAAATAAAATTAAATCAATTGAGATATCTTCAAAATTATTTTTATAAAATGATTTAATTTTAGTCAATACTTATAATTAAAAAAGTTCATTACATGATTCTTTTAAAACAATAAAATAAAATGATCTTATACATATTAAAAAGTATCATCATCATCCAAACAAGTATTTTTAAAGTTCTAGTTATGTTTTATAAATACGTATGAGAAAAAAACAACAACAAAGGATATCATAAATAATATGGAAATTGACGTCTTTTTCTTATCTCCTCAGTGTTAGAATCACGTGTAGTTTTCATCACTCTATCACCGGTCGGTGCGTAAGAAACGTCTTCACCATCATCTTCATTATTTTCTACAACTTGATTACCATGATGTTCATACTCTTCCATTCTCTCCCATTGCACAAAGTTATTGTCTTCCTTCTGCGAATCTCTAATAAAGTTGTGAAGCGCCATAGTCGCTGTCACAATCTTTATCCAATTATTCAACTCATATTCAGGGTGCTCACGGTATAAAATCCTCCACTTTGCCTTCCACAATCCAAATGTCCTCTCAATCACTGATCTCAAACATGAATGCTTGCGGTTAAACAATTCTCTAGCGTTTGTTGGTGGTCCTCCTCTAGCAAACAAATTAAGATGGTATCGGGTTCTACGATGAGGTCCTAGAAAACTAGTCCTAGATAACTAGTCCTAGTTGGATATCCTGAATCAACAAGGTAATACTTACCATCTAGTGGATGCGAGAAAAAGGATATTTTGTAGCACAATGTGTTAACACTTTTCTATCATGTGCTCGACCAGGCATTCCAACATACGCATATATGAACTTCATCTCAAAATTACATATAGCAAGAACGTTCATCATTGGAATCCCTTACCGACCTCTAAATGCATCACCATTGTGAGGTGGAAGACGAACCGGCACATGAGTACCATCAAGTGCACCAATACTTTTCCTTAAATATGGCCAATAGTGTCGATCATTCATCAAAGTATGACTAACTCTAGTAAATTCACCTCTGCTCGGTTTCAATCTGTCTGCTGCAAGCTTCAAGAGAGCACTCAAAACCTCATCCAACTTTCTTTTCACTGTATCATGGGAATTTTGATATTTCTCGACTAAAACCCGCATAAAAAAATCTTGTGCAACCATCTCAACAAACATTGCCACCATTTCTTTAAGAAAAATATGAGAGGATTCCTTTAACTCATATTTCTCTGATAGCTTTTGGGATAAGCGTGTAAATGTACCTTGATTCATACGCAAAATGTCAAAACATTCTTTCTATATTTCTTGGTTTTCGCCAATAATTTTTGCACACAACGCCATCCTACACCTTGATCTATCCTCTTTATCTGCCTATCATTGTTCACATCCATATGCATGACTCCATAAAGTTTTTCTACATCAACATGAATATTGTTTTCATCATCTAAAATTATATCCGTGTCATCATCTTCCAAAAAAAATCTGAATGAATCCTGCAAATAAATACAATAAAACAAAAAGCCATATATTAAAATCCAGAATGTTATACAGATGGTTAAGAATATGTTCACAACATAACAAGTCACATATAAAGATTATATGTTCAAAGCATAACAAGTATAAAATCATATATTAAAAACATGTTTTCATCCATCATTCATCCTAATCATCCCTCTCTTCACCGGTTGCAAACTCCAAGTACAAAACCTTGGTTTCTTCCTCTTCATATGCTAGAAACGTTTGTTGGTTAGAGACACAAGCTTGGAGATGCAAAATATCTGCTTTTTATAAAGGAGACCACATCCTCATAGTAGAGAGTGAATGTAAAACACTCATAGCTCGTGACCGGCTAGATTTATAGTCGGGGTGCTGTTCCAACAGCCTATTCTTTTGAGAGAGAATATTGTCCCGTGACTCACTTCTGTTCCTAATTGCATCTGCTACCTCATATGCCGCCCGCCTTTTTTTATTAGCATGGTTGGGTCCATGGGAAGATGAGGGAACATCAGTAGGTGGAGGAGCAATTCCAGACTCAGTGGGTGGATGAACAATTTGTCTAGACTCAGATGCAACATCAAACTCATTCATATGTTCCTCAAGCATTCTGGAGTTTAAAAACTCTTCCCCTTGCCGAGCACTTCAACCTTCAGCTCCAGTTACATGAACAGCCCCATAGAGTGTTTCCATTTAATCCATGTTTGCCAATGGTTTGCCCTCAATCGATTTAACTCCAGGCCATTCCTGATAAAAGAAGAATGTAAAATTAAAATTAATATAACTTAACATAATATTACTCTAGTGATATTTGTAATCCTCATGTCCTAAACAAATTGTAATTGTAATATTCCTTGTCTATAAGATATCATACCTATATCCACATTATGAAAAATCAAATATATAAACAACAAGTATAATAATTAGAGAAATTACCTAGAATAACACAAAATTATATCAAAACTACTAGAATAACACATTCAAGGTGGAGTATACTAGAATAACACAAATGTTTTGTCAAAAGACATAATACCCCTTTTGAATCTAATAATTACAAATGTACCATTTTGACTAGTTTTTGCCATCTAAACAATATATATCTAATTTCAATTTTAATTAGTGTTAAATTATTTATATTATTAAAACATCAAAATTGTTAACTCCAAAACTCCAAAAATATA
>OVAP01000189.1:16264-44612 GCA_900406295.1 Aurinia saxatilis | reverse complement strand
TGCAGAAGAAGTTTGAAACAAACAAAGAGAGAATGAATCCATCACAACAACGCTTACCAAAATCTTGTCCTAAGCGTATATTTTTCTTCACTCCAGTCTTATTCTTCTCTCTCTATTACATTTTCACCACTATCAGAACTATCACCATCTCTTCTCAAGATCCTCGCCATCTCCCACAGCTTCAAGAATCCATCACCATCTNCTTCTCAAGATCCTCGCCATCTCCCACAGCTTCAAGAATCCATCACCATCTCTTCTCAAAATCCTCACTATCCTCCACAGCTTCAAGAACCTTCCATAACCCATTACTCCTCTCTTGCAGACCCTTCAGAAAACAAAGCATCATCTTACTTTCCACTCTGTCCCAAGAACTTCACCAATTACTTGCCCTGTCATGATCCATCAACAGCTCGACAGTACATCATTGAAAGACACTATCGGAGAGAGAGACACTGTCCTGACTCAACTAACAAGAAGCTCAGGTGTTTGGTCCCAAAGCCCTCTGGCTACAAAACACCATTCTCTTGGCCTGATAGTAGAACCTATGCTTGGTTCAAGAATGTTCCATTCAAGAAGCTGGCTGAGTTTAAAAAGACTCAGAACTGGGTTAGGCTTGAAAGAGACCGCTTTGTTTTCCCCGGAGGCGGGACTTCTTTTCCCGGTGGCGTGAAGGACTATGTTGATGTCATTCTTGGAGTTTTGCCATTGGCTTCTGGAAGTATTAGGACTGTTCTTGACATTGGATGTGGAGTGAGTTCAGTTACATGAATAGACACCAAAACTTGATTAATCTTCTACAATACAAGTACTTCCGGTTGATTCTTCTTGATGATGGACTAATCGTTGCAGGTAGCGAGTTTTGGAGCCTATCTGTTGAACTATAACATCGTGACAATGTCCATTGCACCGAGGGATATACATGAGGCTCAAGTTCAGTTTGCGTTAGAGCGTGGAATCCCGGCTATGCTTGGTGTTCTAAGCACTTATAAACTGCCTTACCCCTCAAGGTCTTTTGACATGGTCCATTGTTCTAGATGCCTTGTTAATTGGACTGCCTATGGTAATGTGTGTATATAAATACACTTTGTTTTAGACCCCCTTGCTTGACTTACTCTGCTTCTGATACTGAACATTTCATTCAGATGGGCTTTACTTGATGGAGGTGGATCGTGTACTACGTCCTGATGGATATTGGGTGTTGTCTGGACCACCTGTAACATTGAACGTTAAATCCAAGAACCAGAAGAGAAATTTCAAAGAGTTGCAGAAGGAAATGGAGAAACTAAATGATGTTTTTAGAAGACTTTGTTGGGAGAAGATTGCTGAAACATACCCTGTTGTTATATGGAGAAAGCCTTCTAATCATTTGCAGTGTAGACAAAGACTCAAAGAAACTCTTAAGTTTCCTAAATTCTGCTCTTTTAGTGACCCAGACGCTGCGTGGTGACTTTAAAATCTAAATTTTCTCTGCATCTTTATAAGCTAAAGCTTGACTCAGTTACATTTTGGTAACAATAGGTACAAAGAGATGGAGCCGTGCATCACTCCTCTTCCAAATGTCAATGACACACACAAAAGTGTTTTGAGAAACTGGCCCGAGAGACTAAATTACCCGCCTCAGCTAATCAAAACCGGATCACAGATTGCCAGTTTCAAAGCTGACACTAAAATGTGGCAGAGAATGGTTGAGTACTATGACACTAAGTTAAAGTTTCTCAGCAATAGAAAATACAGAAACATAATGGATATGAATGCTGGTATAGGCGGTTTCGCTGCAGCATTGATCAAGCATCCAATGTGGGTTATGAATGTGGTTCCATTTGATATTAAACCGAACACACTCGGTGTAGTATTCGATCGTGGACTCATTGGAACTTACATGAACTGGTAAAACACTCTAAAACATTTCTGTTATCATCCTATTTGATCACTCTCTTACACCGCCTTTTCGGGGNAAACACTTTAAAACATTTCTGTTATCATCCTATTTGATCACTCTCTTACACCGCCTTTTCGTGTTTTTTTTGTAGGTGTGAAGCTTTCTCTACATATCCTCGAACTTATGATCTGATTCATGCCAATGGTCTGTTTAGCTTGTATTTAGACAAGTAAGAATCTCTGCCTTGTTACTTTGATTCACATTTTTGTAATAAATATGTGTAATGGTTTGTATTTCTTTTGTCTCTTATAACAGATGTGACATTGTTGATATACTCTTGGAGATGCAAAGGATTCTTAGACCAGAAGGAGCGGTTATAATACGAGACAGTTTTGATGTTCTTGTTAAAGTCAAGGCTATAACTAATCAAATGAAATGGAATGGGACAATGTATCAAAATGAGGATAATGGTTTTGATTATGGAACGATACTAATTGCAGATAATTCAGTTATATAAATGTTTTTGGTATTACACTACTATGAAATTTTAGAAAATTTCGAGAGATTTGTTGGTTTGGGTTTAAGTTGGAAAAAATTACAAACAAAGAGGAATATATATGAATGTTTTAAAGAGGANTCAAATGAAATGGAATGGGACAATGTATCAAAATGAGGATAATGGTTTTGATCATGGAACGATACTAATTGTAGATAATTCAGTTACATAAACGTTTTTGGTATTACACTACTATGAAATTTTGGAAAATTTTTAGAGATTTGTTGGTTTGGGTTTAAGTTGGAAAAAGTTACAAACAGAGAGGAATATATATATGAATGTTTTTAAGAGGTGGATTTGTTGGTATGGGGTTAAAATTGAACAAATTAAAAACTAAGTGGAACATTTGGGTATTTGGAAGAAATTTATGGACCAGAGTAAGATTTAATGATAAACGTTATACGGTGTCGTTTTGGACTTCGCTTCTTTGTTTCTTCCTCTGTTCTCTCTTCGTCGTCGTTGTGCTAAAAAGCTTCGATTTTTCTGTCGTTTCTTTGCTCTTCCCGATTTGATCGGATAAAGGTAGGGTTTTGTGAATTCGTTGTTAATTTCACTGAATTTAGGGTTTAGGGTTTTGGATTTGATCGTTGGATTGTTTAATTTGATAGATGGAAGTTTTGTCTTCACTTACATTCAAGGGCTCTGTTCCAGAAGCTATATTTCAAGCTCAGAGTCAGAAGAAGCTTTTTGTTGTTTATATCTCTGGTAAATTTTGAAACTTTATTGGTAGTTCTTGTTCAAATTCAATTAAGAGTGGTCATATCATATTGTGATCTTGATCTTAGAACGTGATCTTTAAGTACTAAAATGGATTTTGGTTCTGACTTATAGGAGACGATGAAGAGTCTGATAAGTTGAATAAGTTGACATGGACTGATGCATCGGTAGGTTTTTTACTTGTTTACATTCTCAGTTACATGGAGATTGAAATTAAGGTTATTGTTCGTTTATAACGTTCTTGTTGTATGTTTACTAGTAAAGGTGGGAGAGTCGCTGTCGAAGTATTGTATTTTATTGCATATTCAAGGTGGGAGTGATGATGCCACGAACTTCTCCGCGATATGTATCCTTTTGTTTTAGGTGAGAACTTACAAAGGTTTCTTCGCATTGTATAGTAAATGTTGCGTTCTCTAGAACCGGTTTGTAGGTTTTGGAATTTAAGCATGTCCTACCTGATGATTAGCACCCCTTGGCAGTGGTGTAATGCTTTCTAGGATTTTGTGTCTCTGTAATAGAGTTAAACAATAGTTTAAGAAGAATGGACCTTAGCCCGGTTGGAATCTTTTGGTGAGATTATTATAATCAGATTTGTGATGTGTCTAAGTTTATATATATGTCTACGCTTGAATGTAAGATCTTTTCTTGAAACAACAATCTGAAAGAAGAGGGATCCTTACATCAGTTGCTAGACCCATATTCATCTGTTCCTTGTATAGCTGCTNTACATTAGTTGCTAGACCCATATTCATCTGTTCCGTGTATAGCTGCCATTGGATTCAGTGGTACACAAGTTTGGAAAAATGGTAAGACCGTATGTACTTTTACATAGAGTGGTTACGCTTTATAGTCGAGCATACATGCTCAAGTTGGAGTTTTATCCCTCTTATTTTTCAGAAGGATATATTGCTGCTGAAGACCTCTCATCCAGTTTAGAGAAGGCTTGGTTGGGACTTCATATCCAAGTACGTCGTAGCTAGCAGTTGGTGATCCTTCTATGCATTTTCATTTAATGATTTTCTTTTGCTCACTGAAAACATTTCTCATTCTTTAGGAAACAACTGCAACTCTTCTTTCAGCCGCACTCGCAAAACAGAATTCAGAGAAACCTTCCTCTAGTGCCTCTACTGTTGTGTTGCCTTCTGAAGGCGGTTCATTAGATGCATTGGTTGCGTCTCCATCAACTGGAACTAGTGTTCAACCCTCAGAGAGTAAGTCAACGGTTACATCTGCATCAACAAAAGAAAACAATGATGTCACAGTTGCAGTTAAGGTTGTCCCTGGAGCTTAAAGCATTTCCATATCACTTTAGTTTGATGTTGTGCTTACATGGTTATATCTTATTCTGAAACAGGGAAACAAATCTGCTGAACCCACTACTTCATGTGATAATGCGAATAATCAGCCATCATCTTCTGTTGAAGCAACTAAGAGAAATGTTGGACATGAAGCAACAGAGACCCCTCAGCGTGTTCAGGCAGAAAAGGAGCCTATTCGTCCTGCAGCCCCAAAGCCAAATGATACTACATCCAGCATTCAGTCTTCTACCGATAGAAAAAGGAAACAGGGAACGGTGATAAATAGGGCTGATAGTGGTTCAGGGGTTAGTGGAAGGGATATTAATTTGGGAAAATCTGTCGATACAGAAGAGACCACAAAGCCAAAGGATGAAGGAGAGGGAGAAGATAGAGAAAATTCCAGAAAATCATCTGATGTTCATTTAAACATTCGATTGCCTGATGGTGGTAGCCTTCAGGAGAAGTTTTCAGTGACAAGTATATTGAGAATGGTCAAGGATTATGTGAGCAGTAACCAAACACTCGGACTGGGTGCGTATGATCTTGCAGTTCCTTACCCTCGTAAGGTGTATAGTGACCAAGGTACGTAAAATCTCCAATGCATCCAATAGATTATCATTTTTGTAAAACACAAATGTACCTTAAGCTCAGCCATTTCTAGATCGAAGTTGATAGTTTCTGCGATTTAGTTTTTTCCTGGTTGGGTTGAGTTAGTGTAGTACATAACTCCATTACTCTTGGTCTCTGCAGATCTGGATAAGTCTCTATTCGAGTTGGGATTGTTTGATAGACAAGCACTTGTAGTGGTTCCTCGTACAAGAGCAACCGTGTATCAAAGAGGACCGTCTTACTCTGAGTCTAACAACACAGATTCTGAAAACCGTAACATTGGCGGTTACTTTGCTTATGTTAGAAGACTGATTTCTTATGCAAACCCATTTTCATATGTTGGCGGCGGTACTGCCAACACATCAAGCTCTAGTCCAGAACCTCAAATAAGTATGTGGGATTACAGGTTCATAAAATTCTTTCTACTGCACAAAGACATGTAATTGCTAATCTTATTCTCTTCTTTTCTGCCTCTAGGACCAAATCCTGAGTTGGGAAGCAATCTGGCGCCAGGGGGTTCCTCGAGTAGAGATCCATCAGAAAGTAGGAGGAACAGGAGACCAACCACTTCTCGGATCGGAAGTAACATCCATACGCTGAAACATGATGAAGATGATACTCCATTTGGTGATGGAAACGCGTTCTGGAACGGAAACTCCACACAGTACGGTGGTGGAAGTGGCGGAGACAGTAATGATAAGAAATGAAATGAGAGAACTTTGAAATCTGTTTGGATCTTGTAACCTAAACAGCTCTGAGTTATGGACGTTATCAAACTCTTACGGTTTACTTCAAAAGTTCAAATACTTCATATTTTTATTGATTCATATACATATATCACACTACCCAAGGTCTACTTTATATTCAAAATAAAAAATTTGATCGCCCTAAAACTTTTGCTCCGACCATTAGAGTTCTGAATTTGGATCCATGTGTTTACTGTGGTATTGTATGAGGACACAGCTCATCCTACATGGTCTATTCACCACAGGGGTTGTCTTGGCAGCCTATAGCTCTGATCTGAGAAGTCATATTCGTTACATAGTTCCTCTTTTCGTATTAGTTCATGTTTAAATTTTACATACCGATTAAAAAATTATCCATTTTTTGTTTTATATATAAATAAGACATATTTTGTCCTTAATTCTGAAACAATTCAACTAATCTACAAATTTCAAACGGTTTAAAGCAATAAAACCTCTGTAAACTCTACATAGAAATTTAAAAATATTATTTAAAATCTAATTACTCAGAAACACTTGGCCTCCTGGACCCTTTTTGCAATGAATGTTATAGCTAAGTTTGAATAGGTAGAATATGAATTTTCATTTCACCTACATGTTACAGTTAACATGATGAACTTGAGTGAATTATATATATATATATATATGAGATTAATCTACATTTGAAAAATTAAGATTTCAAGTGAAACTTTTTTCATTTTACTTCCCCTCCACTCCTTATTCATTAGCGTGTCCACAACCTTTTATTAACTTCTACCATACTTGTTCTGTTTTGGCACAAACATACTTCATGTAATAGATCTATTACCATGATTACTGCAAGAATTGCCACACAAAAATAGGGAATTAGTTCATCTAAAACAGTTGTATCACTGCAACGGTTGCCATTTAAAATGGCATACCTATTGCGTTCCAAGCTCACCAAAACATAGTGTCACAAACATGCACTCACCCTCGTGTACACATTTCATGCTCTCTCATGTTTCATTATGATTATGTTAATCGATCACATGTCATGATTATCGATTGTCATGATTTTGGTATATCACATGCATGTTCTCTGAATCCTAATGATACAATATGTGAAATATGTCGTTGAGATATAAACTGGAGATATGAAGCTTATTCATCCAGCAAATGTCCATATTACTTTTTACAATCAAAATGTACAACGATAAAACATTTAATGGGATGAGACTGAACTTAGAGGGTTACCTAACAAAGAAGTAGACACTGCACCACTTGAAGTAATCGAGGAAGAAGGTGATAAATTGTTTCTCCCATGAGGAACATAACTTATTTCTTATTGAGGATGTTATTACAGATAAGGCTGCGCATGTGTACACAAAATGTAAACATTTGTTTACGGCCAATTTTTTTATTGTTATAATGTTTAGGCCTTTAAATTTTATAATAGATATAAGCATATAGATATTCATGATGTTTGTCCTAAAAAGAAAGAAAGAAAGATTCATGATATTTATAAAACAGAATAATAAATTATGGAATTAAATTTTTAAACTATGATTAAAAATTAAAGGTAAAATAATATTAAAATTTGACAGTAACTTTTTAAGAGACATGATCAATTGATGATTCAATTTACAAACGTTTCTCTCATGATGTATATTGGAACATGTATAGCTTATCAAATATTATTGATGAGAACAATTTTATTTTGTTGAATTTCAAAGTTGAAGTTGATAAAATATTATATTAACAAGAGAGATTAAGTGACTTAACTATTAATTTCAAAAAAAAAAAAAAGACTTAAACTATTATTGCATCATTCTTGAATTTATTGTTTTCCGTTTGCTAGCTTGCCCATTTCATAGATCTGAATTTATTGCCATTTCTTCAATTTGAAATCTCCAAAATCTTCTTGCCTCTTGTAGTTAGTCGAACACTTATTACATTGCCGACCTTTTCATGTATTTCTGGGGGAATTTTTTTTCTTTTTCAATCCTTTATAATGCTCAAAATCTACTTCTTGACAAAGTTATTTGTTACGACTCAGAAACTAATTGGTATAAGGATCCATGGCTCGACAAGAGCTTAACATGAATTTTTGAAAGTTTTATTCGAGGAAGGAACCTTATTAGCCATCTTAATACTGATATTAGTTTGAGCACTACTAATAACAATATATCTACTCTTTCTTAAAGTTTCTTTAAGAGCGAGCAGTACAAACTGCATGGTCATTGGTCATGTGTGAAAACAGAGTTGCAACAAGATGGTATTAATTAGGAATGAATGGGAAGTCTTTAATTCCGAATTTATTGTTTTATATATATATTTGTTGGTTTGCTTTGTTCCAGTTCATAAAACTACAACTAAAACCAATTGTTTCTTGTTTACAAAGCAACCACCATGTCTTTGAGTCAAGTATACATCAGTCTTCGAATATCTTTACATAAAATATACATTTTAGTTGGCACTTTTATTGCTGTTATGTCCTCTCTCTCTTATACTGAAGAAAATCAGCTCCCCACGTCTCTCTTTATGCCCAAACCAGAACACAACAAACAAACCTCGATAGATATACACAAGGAGAGAGACTTTGAAGATAAAATTATTTTTTATATAATTGACCAAATTTAGAATGTTGTTTTCTATTCTTGATCATATGCTTCTCTGTCGCTTCCTTTCTTTTCTTAGCTGTTTCTTTTTACCCTCCTTCTTTTATCTTTTTGAGTCTCTTTTCTCATTTTATTTCTTCTTCCTAAATTCCTCGAGTATCTCGTCTCTGCCTCTCATTTTGACTCGTCATTCTCTGGTTTATCGCTCATCGTCTCTTATTACACATTGTTGCTTCATCTCTTCATGGACCGTGATTTTCATCGTCGTGGTCAAGTGGTAAGACACAAATAAACACCTTTGATCATTTAAAAACAAAACAAAAAAAAATGTCTTCTTCTTTTTCCAATTGGGTCTCTCGTGATCAGGTAAAGGTAACAACCTTGATCAATGTACATTTGATTTTAGAATGTGTATCTTATGAAGCAATGGTATCTCAAAACTTTGTAGTTTTGTCAATGTTATTGATTTGAAAGCAGAGTTCTCTGTTTCCCTTTTAACATTTTAGAGTAATNTGGTAAGACACAAATAAACACCTTTGATCATTTAAAAACAAAACAAAAAAAATGTCTTCTTCTTTTTCCAATTGGGTCTCTCGTGATCAGGTAAAGGTAACAACCTTGATCAATGTCCATTTGATTTTAGAATGTGTATCTTATGAAGCAATGGTATCTCAATACTTTGTAGTGTTGTCAATGTTATTGATTTGAAAGCAGAGTTCTCTGTTTCCCTTTTAACATTTTAGAGTAATTGTATTGAATGATGTTGATGTAATTTGCAGGGGAATGATCGTACACCGAACTTTGTTCGATTGGATAAACCGAGAGCTGTTGACGATCTTGATATAGGCAAGAGAGGGAAGATGCGCAGGTGGCTGTGCTGTTCTTGTCAGGTTCAAGAATCCTACCCTTCAGCTGAACTTAACCGAATCAAAAGCCCTCCTACTCGCCACCAGGATTATGGTACGGCTCTTTCTTCAATTAAATTCGAATTGATGAAACCTATTAATATTAGATTCTTGGCCCTCTTTTAATTACATTCTCTAGAAAATCTTGGTCCATACATGTTTTTATCTTTGCTTGTTTCACAAGTTAAGTCTTTGCTTGTGTAGGACGTAACGATAAGAAACCACCAGCTCCTGTGAAGCAAACTGTTTTAAAGGAGCCTCCTCCTATTAATGTGCCTGAAATTCCATTGAATGTGCTCAGAGAAAAGACTGACAATTTTGGATCAAAAGCTTTCATGGGGGAAGGGTCCTATGGAAGAGTTTACTATGCAAACTTTAATGATGGGAAGGCCGTGGCAGTGAAAAAGCTCGATAATACAGCTGAACCAGAGACAAATGTAGAGTTCTTGACTCAGGTCTCTATGGTGTCCAGGTTGAAGAATGAGAATTTTGTTGAGCTTCTTGGTTATTGTGTGGAAGGAAGCCATCGTGTCCTTGCTTATGAGTTTGCTACAATGGGATCCTTGCACGACATTTTACACGGTATGAAAAGCTTTTTTTGCTCAACATCAATCTAACTTGATATGGATATTGATCTAGATTTGATGTTAAATATATAGGGAGAAAGGGAGTCCAAGGAGCACAACCTGGTCCAACACTTGAATGGATGCAGCGAGTCCGAATAGCCGTTGATGCAGCTAGAGGATTAGAGTACTTACACGAGAAAGTTCAACCTCCCGTTATACATAGAGATATTCGATCTAGCAATGTGGTTCTTTTCGAAGATTTCAAAGCCAAAATCGCTGATTTTAATCTGTCGAATCAAGCTCCTGATATGGCTGCTCGTCTTCATTCCACTAGAGTCTTGGGAACATTTGGTTATCACGCACCAGAGTAAATATACTCCAAACTAAAGTGCTCGAAACTTCCTAGATTCTCAAGAACTAAAAGATTGTAACTTAATACATATTCGGGTTTGCAGATACGCGATGACAGGACAGTTGACACAAAAGAGTGATGTTTACAGTTTCGGAGTTGTGCTTTTGGAGCTTCTAACCGGGAGAAAACCGGTTGATCATACAATGCCTCGTGGTCAACAAAGTCTTGTGACTTGGGTAATCACCTTACTTAGTTTGATCTTTTTGGCTTTCTAAATTTACCAAATCATTTCTTGGTTATAAACAACTTTCTCCTTATAATCAAATATTTAGGCTACTCCAAGGCTGAGTGAAGACAAAGTGAAGCAGTGTGTTGATCCAAAACTCAAAGGAGAGTATCCTCCTAAGGCAATTGCAAAGGTATGGAAATAGATACATTATATTCATATCTACAAATCCAGGAAACTGAAGNTACTTAATTTGATCTTTTTGGCTTTCTAAATTTACCAAATCATTTCTTGGTTATAAACAACTTTCTCTGTATAATCAAATATTTAGGCTACTCCAAGGCTGAGTGAAGACAAAGTGAAGCAGTGTGTTGATCCAAAACTCAAAGGAGAGTATCCTCCTAAGGCAATTGCAAAGGTATGGAAATAGATACATTATATTCATATCTACAAATCTAAAACTTGTGGTTTGATGGTAAATGTGTAGCTTGCGGCGGTTGCAGCGTTGTGTGTGCAATACGAAGCAGAGTTTAGGCCAAACATGAGCATTGTAGTAAAAGCTCTTCAACCGCTCTTGAGGTCTTCAGGAATACCTACTGCTCATCCAACCCCTTAATTCTTTTATGATTCTTACATATTTGATTAATTCATGGCTTCAAGGTTTTTATTGGTTTCCTTATTCGTCTATTTACAAATGGAATGTAAATGGGTTATCAAGGAGGAGGTTGGTGAATAGGAATTGGATTTGAGTTGGTGGAGATGGATTTGTTGTGTTCTAAGTTTTTGATGGGTAACTATATAAGCTGATTCATGGAAAATGTACACAAACTTTTAACAAAAAAATTTCTATGAATTTATACAATACCATAATTATACATTGTTTCATAGCTCTTCTGTTCTTAAAAGAGTGAGACTCAGACTCAAGACATTATACTAAGAACAAAAATGTTTCAATTTACTTTTGTTATTTGATTAACAATCATCTGTTACGTCGAGTATAACACATGGTCTTTGAAATGGTTGTCCCCATTGTTTTATATCATTAATAGTAGTTGAAAAAATCAGCGTAGAAGCAACTTAATTACCAGTGAACCAAACCGAGAGCCTCGGCCGCGCTTCTCTGACTATCTTCACTGCAACACATTCCAACAAACGTTTTCCATAGAGACTGTCGCTCTTCGAGCTTCATGGCTTTCTCTAACCCTCTTGCAACCATTTCCATCTCGGCCTGAGGACCAGTAAACAAGCCAGGAAGTTTTGAGAAAAAACATGGCAGGTGAAGTAGAGACTAAATGGTGAAAACTTGAAAAGAAAAAGGCACATACCGAGTACTCCTCAGGAGGAAATATGCGATGAATGAGGCATACTTTCGATAGTTCTGCCACCGATTCAGAATGTTTACCTTGTATTTCTAGAGCCTGCAGTAACAAGGAATTAAAATGAATTATTTAGTGTTTGGTTTCGGTATTGTGATCAGCTATATCTCTCAAGTTTGAAGTAAGGAATAGTGACTAGAAGAAAGATAGTAAGTTACCCAAGCTTGTAGAAACCAAGAACGTGTGCGTGCAGCAACAGCTGCAGAAACCATCCTAGCAGCATCTATCTTTGGAAGCCCAATGTTCTCAGCAAGCCCAGCAATGAACTCTCGGGCATCTTCACTACAAATCTCGACAGAAGAAGATTCCCACGGAGCTCTACAGTGAGTTTCCAAACAGGTTCAGAATCATATTCATTCCACAAGACAAACATGTAAAATTTACTTGATAAGTAAAGGTCAATAGAGAGACACCTGCTACAAGCATTCAGGACAAAATCAACAGATGTCCGGTAAAAGGAATCTCGGGTATTCGTTGGCTCAATCGAGACTTGGACTCCAGAGATCCTACATACTCTACGCAGCTGCATAGCGAGAGATTACTCCAATTAATACAAACCCGCTGATGCTAGTTACACAATCGATCAAAAAGAAGAAAGAAAACATATACTAACTTGAATGATATCATCATCGGTAATATCCTTCCCGCTAGTTCTGTTATCCACAATTCCTGGAAACTAAACTAATAAGTCACAGATGTACAATCAAACCACAAACACATAAACTAATACTAATACAATTCCAAAAATCAAATCTTTCAGCTTTTAAACCTTCCTACCTGCAACAAAAACAGACAAAACGTCTAAGCATAAACGCTTCTCGGAGTTTAGAACCAACCTCGAACGATTCTGTTGGCTTCTCTCTGATAATCCTCTTTATCCACATCCAAGCTCTGACTAAGCATTGAACTAGGCCACCATTTAGGCAACTTACTCTGAGCTCTAAGCTTAAGACTTCTCGGTACAGAGTCACTTCTCGAAACCTGACCAGAGCCTTTCGAGCTCGAAGACGAACGAATCTCATCAACAGCTACAACAACTTCTTTACCACCAAGACTTCTATCTCTCCTAACCACTAATTTAGGTCTACTCTGGAAACTACCTTGAAAAGCTGATACTAACTTCATCAAAACCCTAATTGCAAAACCAAACACGAACCCTAGAACAACCACACTTCCAACGAATTGCAAAGTCGATTTCTTACAATTAACAACGACTCTTTTGTTGTCATCGAATGAGATTAGTGTCTGCAAATCTGAGAAAGCTTCTTTGCTTGAATCGAGGAAGAAATGGTAACGAGAAGTCGCTAGGGCTTTAATTCGGTGAATATCTAGGGTTAAGCTAAGACTTTGGTCTTCTGTTCCTGTCGTAGTGGCGATTGTAAGAACATTGTTGTTGTTGTTGTTGTTGTCGTAATTTGAGCCATTGGTTTTTCTGTTGCGGCGAGGATTAGAACGACGGCGTTTTGGAGTGGAGAAGGATAAGAGTGGAGGTTTGTAGATTTGAGATTTGGTGGCGAAGATTCGTGGTGAGGAAGACGAAGAAGAACAAGAACACGAAGTTGTTATGTTCATTGTGTTATGTTTGGATTCGTTTGTGGAGGACAGAGATTGGAGTTAGTTTGTAAGAGTTTCGGTTTGGTCGAACCAATCGGTTATGTCGGCTGAGACTAAACCTCTCTTGTCGAATTTGAAGTGATTTATATTAAGAGAAAAAGAGTGAGGTTTATTTTAAAATTACATATAACTGTGTGAATAGTTTGTTCTAATCTTAAAAAAGAATACAGGTTTAGAGCTTGAAAGATGTTCTTTAACGAATTTAACTGCTCGTGAGGTGGGTGAAGGAGTCAATCTCATGAAGTTTATTGCGTTTGAATCCGGGTAGTATGCGATATGAATTCCCCCTGGACGTCTAAAATAATCTTGGCCAAAAGAATTCTTCAGAACAAAATCCTGTGACAAGAAGTGCAAATGTGTATAAGTACCGAGACAGGGAGGTTGGTAGTTTGATGGAGTTGGAGGAGATTTTGCTACTTACGATACGATGAGAGAGGTTTTTTATCTGGGAAGAAGTGGCTCTCTGTCGCCCAATTCAACGCGGTGAGTAGCCTGCGTAAACAGAGAAGATAGACAAAACGTACATTCAGCTTAAGTCAGGAAAATAGGAGAACTAGGTTCATTTTAAGATAGGAATGTGTGTTCTTCACCTCTTCATTTGCTCCTGCTGCCATGTTGATGAATGAGTCTTTGGCTCTGGAGGAAAATAACAGAGAGATAAGAAGTTAAATGGTGCACATACGAGCATAAAAAAGGCTCATAACAAAAAAGATCAGTGCTAATGAAGTAGCATATGAGAATGAAGAAGGAATAATGATCCACGAACACACACCTATGATCATCCTTTGTGTTAACTAACTCTAGGCTTTCGTTTCGTTCCTCATCTTTCGCTTTTGAAAGGGGTGAAAAGAACTGCAAAAAATATGGTCAAGAAACATTACAGATGGCAAAACAAGGCTCATTTTCATAAAATAATTAATAAGTTTTGGAACAGTTTGTATGGATTACCTGATGCATTGAAATGAAAACTATAGAAATCCCCAGAAGAAAATTCATGGTTAATACATGTCCAAAGAGTGCTGCAGATGCTATGCCAGTGAATATTGTGGCAACTGTGGATGAATATTTCTTCAAGATTGTATCTGAGAACATAAAGAAATGAAGACCAGTAAATTATCCATGAAAACAATCTTATTAAAAGGCTTTAGCTCATGTAAATATATTGGACCACCAAATCCAGAATTAATCCATGATTTAAGTGAATGTAACAGAGTTTAGTGTTAATTTTACCTGCATATTTGAAGAAAAAGGAAGATAGAATCCCTTGTGCTGCGTTGTTCAGTATCAGAAACATGGTAGCCTTAGAATGTCCTTCTAGGATGTCAAAACTGCCAGGACCTATCAACATAGTGTCAAAAAAAATTAAGAAGCTTTTCTGGCATTAAGTTTGATTCAACATCTATGATATTCTTCTCTGCCGTGTTATAATACCCCTACCTTTATATATAACAGTTCCAAGTATGCCGAGGAAGTTGAATATTGCCCCATAACCATAGAGAAATAGGTTCTGCACCAGGGAAATTAATGTTTCAATATTCAGTACAGAGATACATTTAGAACGCAAGAGAGAATCATGGTCCTAGTATTTGACATCAGCAATAGCATGAGCAGTGAACCCTAAGATGAGGAACCAACATTGCTAAGAGAGCTGACTAGACCAAATAACAGAGCAAGTTCAATAACATGAGGCAAAAATTCTTTCTACACAGAAACTGACCGCAGCGTTAACACCGCCAACTACACTACAAAACCAAAAAAATATGGTCATGCCCTTTCCAGTGATGTGCCTCACAGTTGATAATACAAAAGAATCAACAGCTTTAACCAAGAGTTACAAGCAATGGTTATCACAGGTCTTCCAATGTTACTACAAGCCTCTCGTTTCTCTGATGCTATATGGAAAAACACTGATGTATCAGGATTAACTAACCTGGAGATAAATGCTTGTGTCGTACTGGCTCTTTAAAGCATACTCATTGTAGACAGATGCCAAAGATGGGACAGTAACCTACAAGATGAATTGCTGAATAAGCCTATATCACGAATTACATTTTTATATACAGCAATGGATGCGCAATTTATTGAATTACAACAGATTATGTGCATGATATACTTCCATACCAAAAAAAATTCAAGAAATGTAACTTACAAATATAAAGGTACATATGTATGCACCGGTAGCAATTGGAACGGCCATAGTAGTAGCACCTTCAGGAAGTGACCGCAGCTGATTTACACTAATCCCTATCAGCAACAGAGCAAGTGCTTCCCACTACAAGAAAAAAGTCAAACATATTAAATCCCATTAAAAGTAGGAGGCTACGAGGTAATGAAGGTGGAACAGAAATGTCCAAAAGAATACGTCTGATACCAAAAAAAAAACCACACATACAGAAACCAAGAGTAATTGAACCTTACCTGTATGATGGAAAACCGTCGCTTCATAATCATCTTCAGTAGTACAGCAATCACAAGAACCTTTAGATTGCTGAGCATCTTCACAGTAGCAGGATTGAAATATAGCTGGCACAGCAGAAAAGCGAATTTCTGAGTGAAACTAGAATACAAGAAAGATAGAACCAAATCGTAGCTGAGAATGCTAGATAAATATAACACCTGCATTGTGAACTTAAGGTAGTTATTAATGGCATATAACCCTGCTGGAACAGCAAGAAGCACATTGTTCCGAGCTGCCTGCAAAATATAAGCTCATGTTACTGCAACTTACACTCTATATAGTTATTATAAAACGAAACTCCGAAGTTTTTGAGTTTAATAGCAGGAAATCATCCAAGCAATTAGTATTAGATAGACCTAGTAGTCACATACCACATAACATCTACATTTCTAACAATCATGCTTTGACAACCTGATGTATATCATGCACCAAGCTTATTAGACACTGAGATCCCACGAATCTAACTTTGAATTGAGACTATGCCATACAGAGTCTATTATACTACTTCCAAATTGATTAATTGTCAAGAAGAGTTGCCTGGACAAATGTGGAAACGGATAGTAGAGGCTTCTCTCCAACTTTTTGGTGCCTGGCCTACAATATTATCACAAAACTTGAGTATTAAAAGGGTAGCCACTTTTAATACGGAAAAGCAAGAGATACGTGAAAGAAGCAAGAAGCCAAAACGAAGGAACTCTCTGTATGCACACACAAATGGTGTGAACCATTAAGGTTAAAATGACATTCCCTCTTGGTATTTTATTTTCAGAAAAACATCTACCAACTAGTTCTAGATACACGAAAGAAACTTAAATGACCCAAAACTAATATTTGCCACGAACTGAAGTCAATTCAGAAACGTACCTGGATCAGAAGCATGACAACCGCAAAAAGAACTTTTGCGATTTCTGTCAAGAAGTTGACGCTTATAGGACTAAATTTGAACTTTCCATCCACTTTAGACATGTACACTAAGACAGGCTGCAAGGACAACACACACCCAAAAAAAAAAAAAACAATTGTCAATAACTTTCAACAACAAATGACAAATTGCAAGAAAAACAACATCTTTAATACGATTAACCCATGATTGAACAGTGACATGATGGAGAATATGTACAAAAAACAGGTAGTTTTACCTGTAGACCAACAAGCATGCAGTCACCAACCACCAAAAACACATTGAGAGCTCGTTGTTTAGAAGACACTCTAGTCTTGTAGTTGTAGTTATCGTACGCTTTAATAACTTTGCTAGGAGCAACCAATCTTGAACGACATACACTGCACTCAGCCATCCCGTTCTTCATCAAGCTAACAATTCTACACTGAGCCAGCAATAAAAAGTAACAGAACGAATCAATACAACTCCATTAAAGCAAATTCAAAATGACAACTTACAAAAACACACCAAAGATTGAATCTTTGTACAAAACCCATGATCAGATCTCAATAACCCATTAAAACCACAATTCACAATTCAAAAACTCAGATCTCAAAACCCACAATAAACAAAAAAAAATATTCAGCTGAGAGCAGAATAAAGCAACATTGTAAAAATCACATCTTTATGCAACAAAACCAAACTCAATAAAAAAACAAATCAAACCCAGATCAATAAAACTAACCTCAAGACCAGCTCAATAACACATTCCCCAAACAAAAACCTCCAAAACGAATTTAAAACTCTCTGTTTCGATCTAAATTACAGAAATTTCAACAGGATCTAGAACTCTCTTCTTCAAGCTTCAGCTTCAGAGAATATACAAAAGAATATTCAGAAAGATGAATAAGAAGAAGACGAATCCGTCGGTAGATTAATGAAGAGTGCGCTCTTATTCTCTCGCACGATTCTTCTTTTTTGCTTTGATTTCACAACACCGTTTTATTGCGTTTCAATACCCGAAAAAATTAATAAAACTATATTAAAACATACCAAAATTAAATAACACGAGACAATTTTCATCTTAAGCTTGACAAGTGGTGACTGTGACAGACCAATAAGATTCGAGTATGAGTGGTAACAAAGGCTTAAATGATGACGTGTCATGCTTCGACTTGTTTTAATTTAATGGTGGTTCGAAACTTTGTTTTGATATTATTCTTTTTTTAAGTTACATTAACGTAAACACGAACATTGATTTGATTCTGTTGTTGTAGTATCTAATTAAGTATTCATAAGAGGGAGTTGATTAATTAAGGACTAGTGTAGATGGTTAAATAATGCATTATTACTTGTATCCGTTTTTATTTTGAATGATGTTAATTGAAATGTTTTAAGATATTTTGGTTTCATGATTACAAAATTTATATGCAAGTTTTGATAAGGAAAGATATCAAATAAAAAAAGAAAATCAAGCTTAATTTAGTTCACAAAACTCTAAATCTTTTTGTAGATTATAGAGAAAAAAATCCTAAGAATATGTTGTGAGTAGGAATATCCTAAGAATATGTAACATCTACGGTACCATCTAATATTATGTTTCCCTAAAACAAGATACACACAATTTGCATGCATTATTCCTTAGTAGACTTGTAGTAATTGCATACACAACCATTGTAAAACGTAACAAAAACACAATGGTGTGTTATCACACTTTAGAAATGATCCGTGTAATATTGTGAATGAAGTTTTCTTTTTCTTGTTTTCTGTTAAAATTTGTTAATGAAAGATTTAGCAGTGTTAGAATCAGTTTTCAATTAGGTCAATTTGCTTAAGNACACATAGGAATGTAATGAGTAAAGAGACTTGTCAAATAATATATAGGTTGATATATCATATTTGAACCGGTCACCCAAATTCAAACTCGACTATGTATATATGTTGACCAAACAAACATTTAATAAAAACCATATACGATTGTCAACTCTAAATTATAGATCCATTATTCATTAACACACTATGATTTGAATAGTCTAAATCAAAATTAAACCATCCAAAATAAAATGCAAATTCTTCTAATCCAAACCGAAAAAAATCAGAAAACCAACATAACCATTATAAACCAACCTAAACCAATCCCAATAACCGATATGTCCCCTGTGCGAATTTCTCATTCATCGGACTCGAGCCTAAAGTGCAGAGAAGAAGACAACGCCAAGTCTCAGAATCCATCAAGCTTAATTCTCCCAAACCCTAATCTCCAATTCGATTCTCGATTCTCCTCTTTAAACCAACCAGGTACTTCTCCACACGTATCTCCTCTGCGATTCTGATTCATCAAAGCGTTGTTTTCAATCATCAATTTCTGGGTTTACTGTATTGGAAGAGAAGAAGAAAGCTTCTTCCCCAAAAGGGTTTTTGTCTATGACTCAGTAGAGAGAGATTTAATCTATGCATAGCTCAATTGAATTGGATAAAAGTCTAGGGCTTTATTCAAGAATCTGTCTTTGGAGACGAATTCGATAATGGTAACATTTTTTTTCGCTAATAGTCTACGAAATATCTGGCCTTTTTCGATATTGGATAGTAAAGATTTGAGGGAATCTAAGGAGCTTGTTCAGAGACTTTCAGTACCTGAGAGTACTAAGAACTTTGTTTTTGCAGTTAGAGTACCCGAGCATGACTCGGTTATTTACATTCTTGCTACACAGAATTTATCCGAGAGGTCTGCGAGTGATGCAGAGTGTCTTATAAGGGAGATTCGTCCGGGAGCTGTTGTGGCTCAGGTTGATAAGTCGGCTTTCGGGGAAGCTCAAGTTGAGGAGAGTGTTTTAGGGGATGGTTTGAGTGATTCGATTCCTACGTCGGCTTTTAGAGTTTTGATGCAGTGTTTTGTTGATAAGGTTAATAAGGAGAAGTATGAGAGTGTTGCGGGGATTTTGGTTTTGAGGGAGATTTTTGGGACGAGTTATAATGGACATTTGTTGGCTGCTAAACGGGTTGCTGGAGAGGTTGGTTCGTCGTTTATGGTGCTGGAATCTCCGTTTGTTAATATCGCTTCTATTGGATCTTCCTCTGGGGAAATTGAGTCAGGAGGGAAGATTCAGGGGTTAGCTAATAGTCTTGTATCGCAAAATGCTGGTTGTGCTATAGTTTCAGGCTCGAGGAGGTTTTTGCTTACGAATGATGTACAGGAAAAGATGCTGAAGATGTTATCTTTACAGATCAATCAGCTCAATTTAGAGGCTACCCCATCATCAAGTAGTGTTGCCACTGGAGTTTCCAGTGAGATACATGAAGTTCCACCGTTTGCTCAGTCCATTTATCCGTTGCTTGTTGATCTTCATGATATGTTTACCGATCTCCCGTCTATTGGGAAAGCTCTAGCTAATGCCAGAAAGATGTTGTCTGATGTAAATAGAGGGGAACCTATGGCTACAGAGGTCATTTCTGAAGTTTACCTTTTCCAGATTGCAATTGAAGGTCTAAGGATGGCTTGGAACAATGCTGGTCGGCTACCCATCAGGCACATGGGTGGTTCAAACCGAACCGAAGTTCATTTTTCGAAGCTCTCTTCCGAGGACAAATCTTATGCTCTTATGGCAGATCTTCTTCGTAGCCAGGCTCAAAAGTTTAAGAAAATAGTAGCAATAATAGATGCTAGTAGCCTTGCAGGTCTTAGGAAGCATTGGAAGACTTGTGTTCCTCAAGAAGTCAAAGATATGTCGGAGCATATGATACAAGATTTTGATGACGACGAGAAGAATAAGGATTCAAAGTTAAAACGACTGATATCTGATAAACCTGTGGTAGCAGTTGGTGCAGGTGCAACTGCTATCTGGGGTGCGTCATCACTCTCCAAGGCCATTTCTGCTTCCCCTCTCTTCAAGATTGTAGCTTTTAAAGCCCCAGCTTCATTGAACCTTTTCTTGACGCATACCCACAAGGCAATGACATTTGCATTTACCAAAGCTGGTCCGTCAAAAGTAATGGCACAGGGTTTTGCTAGTTCTGGAGCCAAATCAACATCTTTCGTAAAAGCATCTTTATCTGCCGAGAAAATCAGAGCAATAACACATAGTATTATAGCTTCTGCTGAAAAGACGAGCTTCTCTGCCATGAGAGCTGCATTCTATGAGATCATGCGGAAAAGACGAGCAAAACCTATAGGAGCCTTACCATTGGCGACGTTTGGGATTAGTCTTGCAACTTGTGGGGGATTGCTTGTCTGTGGAGATGGGATCGAATGTGCAGCTGTGTCTCTTCCTTCAGCTCCTTCGATTGCAAACTTGGGTCGAGGAATTCAAAACTTACATGAGGCGTCTCTGGAAGCGAGAAGAAGAGAAGGTAACCGGATACAGATCGCTATAGAGTCCCTTAGGCAAAGACTGAAGAAAGTAGCGTTTCCATGAAGAAGAGAGTATCTCTTTACTTCATCAAATCCTTTTTTGTTTAGCTACTGTATATATATTCTTGTCTTTTGTCGTAGATACGTGTTTCATGTTCAGCTAGTGGTTTGGTTTGAACCTGATCTCTAGATAGTGAAAGATGGTTTTAGAAGAGAGCAAAGATCTTTGCGATCTTTACAATGTATTCAAACATTTTATGATCATAGATAACACATTGCCCTTTGCTTGTCTTATCCCCTCATAACCAATAACAAACAGTTTGTTAATGGTTTTTATATATAATCTGGAATATATTAGATTAATATCTTGTTCAGAAACTTGATATTAATGCAATATCAAGTTTATATTGTTGCATTAATATCAAATTTCCGTTGACCATAAACTTGGAGATCTGAACCATTCTCTCTAATGCAACAATACAAAAGTCTAAATCTGCAACAACATTTGAATGTTATGTTAGAAAACAACAAACAAATCCAAATCAAATAACACAAAATTCAATCAAAATTTAGAAGAATCAAAAAAAAAGTTTAGAGAAGTAAGAAGCAAATCATAATTATAATCTAATAACACTCAAATGAATATGATTATCGACATCTCATATTAAAAAAAAAATGAAATCAAACAAAGCACAATTGTTTTCGTGTGTATTCACACACCGAAGTCTAAGGAATTTTAGTTTTTTCTTATGATATTGAACGGTGTCCAAAATAATAAATCACTGGTATATTTTTCATAATTTTTAAAAAAAATCCTCAACTTGTGTGTCCTAACCCACCGAGTTTAAAGATTTTTTTGTTTGTTTGTTTTATGATCACTAATGGTGTCTAAAATATTAAGACATTGATATCATTTGGTAATTTTGGGTAAAAAATACCTAACTTTCTTATGTATTAAGCATTAACCCACCAAGTTTAAAGATTTTTTATTTTTTTTTATGATTTCTAACGGTGTTCAAAATATAAGATATTTATATCATTTGGTAATGTTGGATAAATACAAAGATTTCATGTGTATTAATCAACTGAGTTAAAAAACAATTTGATTTTTTTTGTATGATCTTTGGCGGAGTCCAAGATATTTAGACAATGATATCGTCCGATAATTTTGGAAAAATTCTCACATGTTATTGTAAAGAACGTTGAGCACATATACTATTTCAAACACATAAATAACATATTACAACTTAAAGAAATGATAGAGAGAAAAAAATTAATCTAACAAAACGAGGCAGATCTCTAGACTTTAGGATGAACCATTTGTAAGACCAATATTTGTAAAATACTAAATTAACAATTTAACCAAGCAAGTACACAACGTTAAAGAAATAGATAAGATCTAAGAATGGAGACGAGACATGATCTTTTTCCTTAACTCAAAGAATCTTCCGTAGTGTGACAGGTTTTTATAGATTCATGAGTCCCATGATACAACCATATGAAACCATATCCCAACACTGGATCATGGTTCTAACTAACATAGTAATCTATTATACTCTCGAAATACATAAAGAAGTACCTTCAGAGGTAAGAGATTGCTAGAGAGAGTTTTGTTTGATGTGTGAAAGAAAATTTCCGAACTCTCCCCTTAAGCCATATAGTGCATCTATTTATAGTGAGTAGAAAGTAATCTCAAGAGGTAAGAGTTTTGATAAGCTCAAAAGTCCAAAACGTTTTGGTCTTTAACACATCATTAATGCAGACTTTAACACACCACCATTAGTGTGCATTAGTATAAAACGAATTGTGGCATTATATTGTAAAAATGATAATCCCACGAGCCAAATTGAAAGCAACGAGTCACGAGCACGAGCGCGCGTGCGTGTATATAGTTCTTCATCCTCTATTTTCTTACTTCACTAGACTAATACAACTATTAGTCACTATATAAGCTATTTAGAATTTTTCCAAACTTTAGATGTGGGACATTTTCCCACTTAAACTTTTAAGTTTAATGAATCATTTTCATTTACTTATGGATTAAGACCTATTTCTTATTCACACCCATATTTTATTAAACCCCAATCCACATTTTAATAAAATAATCTCCAACACCATTTCATAAAGAGAGGGAAGAAACACATATGTCGGCTAAAAGCCTAAAACTGTAAAGAAGAAGAGAAAATGATGGATTAAAGAGTGTATTTTTTAGTGCAACAAATAAGACGTGTACATAATTACATTCCTACATTTTGTTTACTAGTTGTTTTTGTTGTCATGGTCCAACGTTTTAATTAGTTTAAAATTAGGGTGGAACTGATATAGCTTAGTTTAATTTTAACAATGATCGTTCTTCAGAATTATTTGCCTTATGATTCTTTTCCATTTATATATAGATATATTGTTAAAATTAGGGTTGGATTAATAATATATAATAATTCCCAAAACAAAACAAAAAATCCTGTTATCAAACCAAATCGATTTATAAAATAATTCAAATGGAATATAAATTTATAAAGCAAATTAGCAAAGATACACCATATTAAATATGAGACCGAACCAAATAAATTGAACTAATAAAAATTTGGTTATATTAAATTATAGAGTAAATATAAATATATAAGAACACATAAATCGTATAATAAAATTATTTTTATATTTATGAGAATATATGAAACATTGTATTTGCTAAAGAGGAGAAAGCAGTTAGCAAATTAAATATCATAAGATTAAAAAGTACATGGAACCAAATAATACTTTTGACATTAACACCTAGAGAGGTGACAAAATATAACCAGCTACTACAAGAGAGGCAAACAAAATATCTAGGATTCTAAATTCATTCCTTTGCAAAACTTTTGATATCCAAGAAGTTGCCTCCTTCCAAATCAACCGGCATCTAGGTATCCTCATTTTAGAATCAGACTTAACCGGATCAGGAAGAGGATGGCTTGGTTTTAAAGGAAGAGGGACCAAAGTTTCCAAGTAAGTAGATATAACACAAGTGTCTTCCGAGAGACAGCGAATCTCACCTGTCCTTGGATAATACTTGAACAGCCGCTTGTGGTTGTCATGGAAGACCAGGTTCCTCTGCTTAGAAACAGCCACCGGCGTGAACCAATATCGCGCCCATGAGTAAATAATTAGGCCGGTTAAACTTATCGAGTAATCCTTGCTCCATTGCTCTGTATATGTATCCATGCTCCATATCTCTAGTCTCCAATTAGGTGGCCCGAATTTCGTTTTAGCTATTACTAGACGGTCCTCAACGTTCACTAGCTGTGTATCCCGCGTGACCCACATAGCTGGAACCGACACATTGCGAAACTTTTCTGTGTGAACATTCATGGCTAGTATATTGAAACCCTTCTCAATGTGTACCATCCTAATATGTAACCAGTAGATCGATCCGTTCACACATACCGATTTGCTTCCGGCTTTAACCACATAAGGAGGTGGACTCAATTTCCTCCATTCACCAGTTTGAACATCAAGAACATTACATTTCACAACAGGGTCACGTTGCCCAATCTCTCTGTAAGAAAAACACATCCTCACCACTTTACAGCTCCCTGTAACTCTGTCTCTACCAAATCCCATTACCCATTTACTCGGAAAGAAACTCGACCATAATCCTGAAATTTTTATTGAAACATCAAATGCAAAATTCGTCTCTAAATTTAAAAAAACAAAACAAATGCTTCTGTAATAGATCATTACCGAATCCAAATGTGCATTTATGGTTAGGGTTTAAGCCGGAAGGGAACCGTCGAAGTTGTCGAGTCGAAGGGTTCATAACAATGATCAAATCTTGCTCCAGGAAGCAAACCAAACCGTCACAAGTCATCCAGGGTTGTGTAGCGTCGCAGTGAAGATACATGATCTCTTCGTCTCCTTCGAACTTTGAATCAGGAAGAAGAATCTTCCGGCCACCGCAGTCGCAGTGGAAAGCAGCGAGGATTTTCCGATTCGTTTGAAGACTCATATGCCTCTCCATGAATCTTCTTGATTCCAAGATTGATCTCCATTGTTTCGAGAGAGTTCTGCATTTGAGAATTGATTTCAAGGGTAGTCGAAAGATTATTTCTTCTATTAGATCGGGAAGTAACTCTTTTGAACTAGGGTTTTTGTGTTCTTCCCCCATTTCTGATGACTATCTATCGTTACGTTATTGCTTTGGCCTTTGGGTCCAACAGACATCCAAATTTGAAGTAAAATTTTTAAATTAAATGTTTAATTGAAAAAATAAATAAAAATATAGTAGTAAGTTATATAAAATTTTGAAAACATTTTGATGGTAAAATTTTGATACATTTTCATGACCTTTAAACGAATTTTAATTTCTACAAAATTACCGGATAAATAGGTGGGTTATATATATTGCTATTGGTTTTCCGAGTTTTAGCACAGCAATATTGCTATAAAACATATCAAAATGTTCAGCGATTTTTTTCCTTTTTCTTTTAATATTCTCTTATAAAAAAGGTTTTTTAAAAACATACAAAATGCAGTTTGTTATATGCACAGAAGAGTTCAATCAAAATTTATTTACCATAATAATTTTTGAATGTTTGTATCTCACGTTTTTGTTTTTGTTTTCATGATTTACCATAAGCCAGAAAAAGAAAGGAGAAAAAAAACTGCATTTTTGGTTTTGTTTTCATGATTACCATAATTCATAATAATTTTTTAGCTATCATTTTAGAAATGACAATTTTCATTATTGAGTTATGATTTTTTTTCTTCTATAATTCAGTTTGTACCTTTAATTACGATTTATTTTAGTTTGATTATGAATTATTATTATTTTCATTCTATATTGTTTCAGTTTTCCAGTTTCATCGTTGTTATATGATCAAGCATCTAGTTTTGAAAAACTTAGTCACGATGACAACACTTCAGATACTATGAACGTAAGAGGGTGGTGTTCATCGTTTCCCAATAAAACCAAAGTGTGTTGTTCTTAGATATCCAGTTCGAAAAGATTTTTATAACATTGTAATCAATTTTTAAAAACAATGTATAAGGTTTAGATTATTATTGGTTTATATAGTCTGTTTTTGTTCTTCATAACATTGGGATTTGGATTTAGTGTATTCTAAACCCAAAACCACCGGTATTTTTTAGATAGTCAAAATACTTATGTAAGTGTCAATGTCGAAGTAGTTTATGTTTATGTACTTCAAAAACTATTCTCATTGTCATTTTGTGAAAAGCTAATACGGCTCCATATTTTGAGTCAGAGTATCATTATTGTGTTGTGAAATATTTTTACTCACCTCGGCCTTCTAAGGTTGAATCTAGTACTCATCCACGCAATATCAACTCTGCTCGCAGTGCCAAGTAGAATAGCCACTGCAACTGTGTCCCTGTTCCTCCAAAGAGCAGGAGTCAAATCTGCGAAAAAAATACCAGACCAAATTGTTTCAAAAGAATCATGTTCTGTTAAAGAATCAAGTAATGAAGTTAAACAAAACAAAAGCAATGTTGTAATCATTAGTCCTTACCTATGCTTCTTCTGATGATAAATTGCGTAAATGTCTCAGGTTCATTGGCATTGACGATGTTCTGTTAAGAAACATTAATCAAGATCTTAATCAAACAACAAACAAATTGTTCTTCAAGCCAAAAAAACCCACAAGAATCAATACTATACAAATTTAGAGAATGAAGAAGAGTAATCGATATCCATAAGTAACAAAACACACTCACAGGATCGTTGGCGTTATTGATGTTCTGCATCTAAATCAAGCAAAGCACACACAATTGTTCAACAAAAAAATCAGAAGATAGATCAAATTATAGAAGAAAGATGAGAAATATGTTTGAACAAGTAACACTTACAGCATTGTTGATTATCTGTTAAGAAAACAAAAATACACTCTAAATCAGACAACACAAACCATTGTTCTTCAAGCTAAGCTTAATCATCATAACATCAAACCACATACAAAATTGAGGTTAGAGAGTCACTCACATTATCACCATTGATCACGAGATTATCCACTCCATTGTTCACAGCATTATTAGCACCATCGACGTTCTGTTAAGAAAACAAAACAAAGCAATCCAAAATCATACAACAGATACAAATTGAAGCACCAAAACAGAACAATCAAATACAAATTATTGAAGGAAGAAGCAAAATCGATGTATAATCTATGAGGAACAAGATCACAAGCTTCGTTGATGTTTATGTTACGAAGCTAAATTCACACAACGCACATTTTGTCGTTCAAGCAAAAAACTCAGTAAGATTCAAACATGATCGATAGAAATGGAGAATCGATGTGTTATACCTCATCGTTTTCGTTCATTTTAACCGATTTTTCTTGCAAAATCAACCTACATATACGACCGATCTCATCAGAAATTTCGAATTTCAAAATTCGTCAGAGACGAGTAGAAGAAAACTTTCTATTTCAATCCTAATCCAATCGTTTCGTCACAAAACAGCAGAAGAAGAGTAGATCTAGAATCGAGCTTGAAATCGAACACATACCTTGAGGAAGAAGACGGATTCGAAGAAGAAAACGCGTCTTTCTCTGCGATTATGCAAATGGCGCTATGAACTGAGAGAAGCAAAGCTTGTGCTCTGTTTGTTTTTTTTGAATTCACTGAGGGTATAAAGGACATTTTGCTTTACATGGGCCTTTAGAGTAGATATTTTCGAGCCCATTACCCAACATGTTTACTACAACGCTTCATTCGAAAAGAAAAATGTAATAAAACGACAAAAAAAAGATATTATTATTTGGGAGAAGAAGGGGAGGTGGGTTTTTATAGGAGGAGACAAGATTATCGGGTCGGGTTTCCGGTTTCGCGCGTTTATTGCTTTTTTTCATTTAAATTTCCATTTTATTTTTATTTTTATAGTACTGGTGTATGGGGCTATAAACTAGGAGTTAATGGGAGAGTACTCTTCTGTAACTTTTTTTTTTTTTTATGATTTCAGAACATAATCAATCATTGTTGTAAACAAAGAGAAGAAGAATTATCACTAAAATGAATAAGGGAGAGACCGAGAGAGGTTAATGGAGAAATTGTGGTTTTTTAATTCTCCCACACCTAAAATGCATTTTCGGATTTCTCATAAGAAAATTATGTATTATCATTATTGCATAAATAAATAGGAAAATTTGAATTTAAATTCGATGGAATATATACGTAAAGAAAATCATTTATAAGAATAATTTTGATGAATCTAAAAAACAAGATCTTGACTTGTACTCTCTTTTTTTT
>OVAP01000189.1:0-16243 GCA_900406295.1 Aurinia saxatilis | reverse complement strand
TTTTTTTTTGGGGGGGGGGGGTGTCTATTGATTTACTTGTACTTAAGATCATGTTAGTTCAGAGAATAGATTAAAGAATTAGTTGAAATGTGATTCAATCTAATAAAATCTCTAACGTATGGCCTATAATACTTTAACATTGTCCAAAATATTAAGGCATTGATATTATTTAGTAACTTTGGGAAAATACTCAATTTTCATGTATATTAACCCACTGAATTTATAGATTTTTCATTTTTTTTATGTATGAGTTATAACATTGTCAAAAAGACTAATGAAATGATACCATTTGGTAATTTTGGATAAAGACTCAACTTTCGTGTGCATTAACTAACTGAATTTAAGGATTCTATGATTTTTTTAATGATCTCTAACCGTGTCAAAATTATTAAGATAGACACTGATATCATTTAATAATTTTGAGAAAATATTCAACTTTTGTATGTATTAATCCAGTGAATTCAAGGATTTTTCGACTTTTTTAGGTATGATCTCTAATATTGTCTAAAATATTAAGACATTAATATCATTCAGTATTTTTTTAAAAAATCCTTAATTTTCATGTGTATAACCAACTGAATTTAAGGATTTTCTACTTTTTCTAATGATCTCTAACAATGTCCAAAATAGTAAGGCACTGATATCATCCGGTAATTTTTGAAAAAATACTCAATTTTGGTATATATAACCCATCGAGTTTAAGAATTATATTATCTCTAATTGTGTCCAAAATATTAATACATTTATATAATTTGGTAATTTTGAAAAAAATATTCAACTTTCATGTGTATTAAACCAACAAATTTATGAGGGGGGGGGAGGGGGGGTTTGTTTTTCATATGATCTTTAACTGTGTCCAAAATAGTAATATCTTTCATATGATCTTCAATAGTGTCCAAAATATTAAAGCATTGACAGTGTCACCATTTGATAATTTTTGAAAAATTCTCAATTTTCCTGTGTGTGTTAACCCACCAAATATAATGATTTTTTGTGATCTTTAACAATGTCCAAAATATTAAGGCATTTATATCATTTGGTAATTTTTGAAAAATATTCAACTTTCGTGTGTATTAATCCACCAAATTTATGATTTTTTCAACTTTTTATTGTATGATTTATAACAATGTCCAAAATATTAAGACATTTATATCATTTGGTAATTTTTGAAAAAGACTCAACTTTCGTGTGTATTAAGTCACCGAGATTAACGAATGTTGAACTTTTTCCATATGATCTCTAACGGTGTCCAAAATAGTAAGACATTATTATCATTCAGTAATTTCCGAAAAATACTCAACTTTTGTTTGTATTAACCTATCAAATTTAATGACTTTTTACGTTTTTTTTGTATGATCTCTAACAATGTCCAAATATTAATACATTGATATCATTTGGTAATTTTGGAAAATGTTCAACTTTCGTGTGTATTAACCCATTTATTTATGGATTTTTTTTCTCGTATGACATCTAACGTTGTCCAAAATATTAAGGCTTTTATATCATTCTGTATTTTTGGAAAAAAATTTCGATTTTCGTGTGTATTAACCCATTAGAAGGATTGTTTACTTGTATGATCTGTAACAATATCCAAAATAGTAATACATTGACATCATTTGGTAATTTTGAAAAAATATTCAACTTTATTAACATCTCGAATTTAAGAGTTTTTTTTTTTTTTTTTTTTTTTTGTATGATGTATAACCGTGTTAGTTCTGAGAGAAAATTGAGAAGTTAGATGAAACTGTGATTCAATCTAATAAAATCTCTAACGCATGTTTGCATTTAGTTAGATGTAGCCTTATTCGACCATCGACCTTGTTGTTGAGTGCATATCTGCCAGAAACTCAGCTTCTAGAAAGACATAGACAATGAACAAGATAAAGAGGCATCAACACTAAAGATGTCTTTGGGACAATATGAATATGTTCTTATGCTAAACCATAATTTTGATAATATCACATTGCTCCTACTCAATATGAAACAATGTATTTGCTTGCCTTGCACAAAAGAAGATAGAGACAGGGCATGCATACATAAATCCACTTATATGGACTTAAAATGTTCATTGAAAGAAGAAGAGAAACAAGTTACCGAATTAACTATCACTACATTTAAACGTATATGGAACCAAATAATACTTTACATCATATAAGTAATACCTAGAGAGGTGACAAAATATAACCAGCTACTATTATAGAGGCGAACATAATATCCAGTATTCTAAATTCATTACGTTGCAAAGCTTTACATATCCAATGACCGGACTCCCTCGAAAACAAGCGGCATCTAGATATCCTGGTTTTAACATCAGGATCTACCGGATCAGGATACCGGTGGTTTGGTTTTAAAGGAAGAGGGACCAAAGTTTCCAAGTAAGTAGATATAACACAAGTGTCTACGGAGAGACAACGGATCTCATCAGTCCCTGGATAATATTTAAACAGCCTCTTCTGATTGTCATAGAAGATGAGATTTCCTTGCTTAGAAACAGCCAACGGCGTGAACCACCTTGCCTCCCTTCTCCAGGATACAACTCTATTGGTTAAACTAATGGAGTAAATCTTGCTCCATTGTTCATCAAAACTATCCATGCTCCAAATCTCTAGTTTCCATTTCAGCCCGACTTTCGTTTTAGCTATGGCTAGACGGCCCTCAAGGTTCACTATCTGTGTATCCCACGTGACCCATATAGCGGGAATCGACACATTGTGGAACTCCTCTGTATGAAGATCCAAGGCTAATATTTTAAAGTACTTCTCAATGTGTGCCCTCTCAATGTGAAACCAGTAAATCGATCCATTCACACAAACCGATTTGCTTTCGGCATTAATCACATAAGGAGGTGGATTTAATTTCCTCCATTCACCAGTTTGAACATCAAGAACACTACATTCCACCACAGGATCAGGCATCCTTATCTCCTTGTAAGAAAAACACATCCTCACTACTTTATACATCCCATTAACTTTGTCTCTGCCAAATCCCATTGCCCATTTATCCGGAAAGAACGTTGACCATAATCCTGAAACAAGAGTTTCAATATTTACAATTTCTTTGACCCATCAAAATGCAAAATTCGACTCTAATCCAAAACAATAAAATTCAGACCTTACAAATTAACTTATAATCCAAAACTTGTGTAGGTTACTATTTTGAAGATTTTATATATTTTTGTTTTCATATAGAAGAAAAAAATAGAATAGAATGCTAGTGTTCTATATCCAACTACGTATTCACTTAAAAAAAAAACACATTCTTAAAACCAAAATGGTCATTACCGAACCCAAATCTGCACTTGTGGTAAGGGTTTAAGCCAGAAGGGAATCTTCTAAGTTGTCTCGTTGATGGGTTCATAACAATGATCCAATCTTGTTCCGGGAAGCAAACCAAACCGTCACAAGTCATCCAGAATTTTGTAGCGTCACAGTGAAGATAAACAATCTCTTCGTCTCCTTCGAACTTTGAATCAGGGAGAAGAATCTTCCGGCCACCGCAGTCGCAGTGGAAAGCAGCGAGGATTTTCCGTTTCTTTTGAAGCATTAAACGCCTCTCCAAGAATCTTCTTGATTCTAGAATTGATCTCCATTGTTTCGAGAGGATTCTGCATTTGAGAATCGATTTTAAGGGTAGTCGAAAGATGACTTCTTCTATTAGATCGGGAAGTAACTCTATTGAACTAGGGTTTTTCTCTTCTTCCCCCATTTCTGATGGTCTCTTGTCTGAGAATTTCCTCAAATATAAACTCAAAAGATCGACTTTTCTTTTATGTTTGAGGTTACTCCGGTAATTTCACTGTAATGGTCGTTTAAAACCAAGATCGTAGCCTTGGATCTTCATGAGAAAAATTTAGTATTGTCCGACATCCGGTTTTGGCAGTCCCTCGGGCAATGCAGATAGTTAACCTCGAGGACTCTCTTAACCGTGGTCCGTGGCCATAACAACAATTGAGTCTGAATGGATGCTAGAGATATGGATCATGGACACAGTAGAGAAAATATGGAGCAAGACTTACTGCATTAGTTTAGCCAGTAAAGTTGTTTCGTCAGTGAGGTGGAAAAGGTGGTTCACTCCCGTAAGTGGTTTCTAAGCAAGGGAATGTTGTCTTCCATAACAATCAGAAGAGGCTTTTCAAATATTATCCAAAGACTGATGAAATTCGTTGTCTTTCCTTAGGCATCTCTGTAGTATCTCCTTACTTGGAAAATTTGGTCCCTCTTCCTTTAAAACCAAGTCATCCGCATCCCCGACGGGTAAATTCAGATTCTAGATGCAGCTTGTTTACGAGGGAGCCAAGTTCTTGGGCGTCCAAAGTTTTGCAATGGAATGAATCTAGGATCCTAGATATTATGTTTGTCACTCTATTTGGATATATTTTTTCACCTCGCTAGGAATTATTTAGTGTCAAACTATTATTTGGTTCTGCTTACATCTTAAATTACATCTAATTCCATTGATATTGTCAAAATTATGGTTTAGGATAGGGGGATGTTCAGTTTTGCTCCCCAATGCATCTTTTGCGAGATGTTTAGTCATTTTGCACATTCAATTTGTTTTACCATAGGGTGTTCGTGCATTCAGTGGATCCGGAGGCCACATATATATGGTTCCACTATAGTCTATAGAGTTCAAAGAGAATGCTTTGGTTTGGCATAACCAAGAGGCGGATCTAGACTTTGGATCGTGTGTAGACATTCCAAGCTCACTGTTCTTAATCTTTCCTATCTCTTTGGTCAATAAACTCGGACCACATTTCCCTTCTGTTACTTGTCAAGAAAGTATTTTAACACTTGGGCATGAGACGCAAAAGTATAATGTAAATACCACAACCTTCACCAGAAGTATCTAGGAGCACAAGACACATAGGCATGAGACGCAAAAGTATGACTAATCACTAAGAACACAAGATATATTTAGATTTGATGGGTAGATTATGACAAAATATAACCAGCTACTACTAGAAAGGCGAACATAATATCTAGGATCAAGTCACTCCGTTCCAAAATTTTGGTTATCCAAGAACTTGACTCCCTCGAAAACAAGCTGCATGTGGATATCCTGGATTTCAAATCTGGATTCACCGGTGGAGGATGCGGATAGCTTGGTTTCAAACGAAGAGGGACCAGATTTTCGAAGTAAGTAGATATGACACAAGTGTCTAAAGAGAGACAACGAATCTCATTTTTCCCTGGATAATATTTGAACAGCCTCTTCTGATTGTCATGGAATACAAGACTCCCTTGCGTAGAAATCGCTATGGGCGTGAACCACCTCTTCCATCTTTCCGAGGAAACAACTCTGTTGTCTAAATTAATGGAGTAAGTCTTGGTCCAATTTCTTTCCAATGTATCCATACTCCAAATCTCTAGTATCCATTCATGTCCAATTATCGTCTTGGCTAAGGTTAGACGGTCCTTAAGGTTCACTATCTGAGTTTCTCGCGCAACCGATATAGCTGGAACTGGAACATTATAGAACGTTTCTTCATGAAGATCCAAGGCTAGTATTCTGTAATACCCTCCAATGTGTAACCAATAGATAGATCCATTCACACATACCGATTTACTACCCGCATTGATCACACGAGGAGGTGGAGGCAGTTTCCGCCATTCACCAGTTTTAACATCAAGAACACCACATTCCACCGCAGGATCTCTTTGTCCAAACTCCCAGTAAGAAAAACACATCCTCACTACTTTATAGTTCCTTGTAACTTTGTCTCTACCAAATCCCATAACCCATTTATCCGGAAAGAAACTAGACCATAATCCTGAAAAACATAATATAAACTTTTATCAAATTCCTATTCCAAAACTCCAAAACTTTACTAAAAAACCCAAATATTTTTACTTACCAAACCTAAATCTCCACTCATGGTTGGGGTTTAAGCCCGAAGCGAATCGCCGGAGTTGTCCGGTCGATGGATTTAAAACAATAATCCAATCTTGTTCAGGGAAACAAACCAAACGTCCTTCACAAGTCATAGTAGGTCTTGTTGCATCACAGTGAAGGTAAACGATTTCTTCGTCTCCTTGGAACTTCTTAGACTCCTGAAGGAGAAGTCTCGGCCTCGTACCGCATTCGCAGTGGTAAGCAGCTAGGATCTTTCGAGTCATACGCCTCTCTACGAATCTCTTTGATTCCAGAATTGATTTCCATTGTTTTGAGAGTGTTCTGCATTTGAGAATTGATTTCAAGGGTAATCGAAATATGATTTCTTCTACTAGATCGGGAGGTAGATCGGGAAGTATGATGGTTGATGGATTAGGGCTTTTCTCCTTTTCCCACATCTTCTTGAAGCGTTTTTTTTCCCCTTTCTTATGTGTAGTTTTGAGAAAGTCCCCAAATATATTTTAGGATTAGACTTTCCTTTTCCGTTACGAGTATGATCTTTTGTCAATTAATGTTTCTATGATTTGACCGTAACTGTCATCACTCATCAGGCCCGGTCTTGAGATTTACGACATCCAATACAAAATAAAAAACGGGATCATAATAAAATATAAAAGATAAAAAATGATGTTAACTACGAAAAAGTTCAAATTAAAAAAAAGAAAAAAACAATGTTATAAAAATAACATATGTTTATTTGTTATGAAAAATAACTTTTTTACAGTTTTTCTGCAAAATTATTCATCAATAGAACAACAACATTATAAAAGAAAACTAGACAATTAATTATTGTGAATTATGAGTTTTTTTATATATATTTATCATTGTTTTAGTTTAATAGAGTCTACCCAAACCTCCTTTTTCACTATCTCATAGTAGAAACTAGAAAATTTCAAAAATATGGTATATATATATTTAAAACATAAACAGATGCTCATTATAAATCCTGAACATTTACTTATATATTTTACATCGTGTTTTGCTCGATCACATTTACTTTATATATTTTAAATCCTGAACAGCAGCACTCGATGTTTTGCTTGCAACCGTACACCTACACAATTAAACACAATAAGCGAACATAATTTAAGGAAAACACAATAAGCGAACATAATTTAAGGAAAACACAATATCTTCTTTCGCCATAATTCTTTGGTATATTCCACAATTAAACACAACAAGCGTATATGTCATTACATATTCAAAGAATTAAGATGGACATGTCACATGACGTGTTTTGTAAGTCATCTTTTGCTTACTTTGTCTTCTTCTGTTATGAACTGGAGGATGTCAAATTTACCCTGTTACATCACATAACACTAACATTATCTATAACAGTCAATGTAAGCAAATACATGATCTAAAGGGTAAAGGTTATAGATCATGTATTTGCTTACATCGACTAGAGGATGCCCATTATAAGGTCAATTTTTAATATCTCTAACAGTGTATATTTTATAGAGTATGCCCACATTGTAAGGTCAATTTTTTACACCGTTAGAAATATAAAAAAATCGTCAAAAATCATCAATCATCAATTTGGTGGATTATTACACATGATAATGGAGTATTTATAAAAAATCACCAAATGATAGCAACGATTTAAAAGTTTGGACACCGTTAGAAATTAAAAAAATGTCAAAAATAATCAATCATCAATTTGGTGGGTTAATACATACGATAATAGATTATTTTTACAAAGTAACCAAATGATATTAACGGTTTTATAGTTTGAACACTATAAGAGATATAAAAAAAATCATCAATTCTGTGGGTTATTACACACGATAATGGAGTATTTATCCAAAATCACAAAATGATAGCAACAATCTAATAGTTTGGACACAATTAGAGATTAAAAAAAAGAGTAAAAAAATCATCAATCATCAATCTGGTGGGTTAATACATACGATAATGAAGTATTTTTTTCCAAAATAACCAAATGATATCAACGATTTAACAGTTTGGACACCGTTAAAGAAAAAAAACCGTAAAAAAATCATCAATCATCGATTTGGTGGGTTAATACACACGATAACAGAGTATTTTTCTAAAATCACCAAATGATATCAACGAGTTAATAGTTTGGACACCGTTAGAGATATAAAAAAAATTGTAAGAAAATCATCAATTTGGTGGGTTATTTCACACGATAATGGGATATTTATCCAAAATCACCAAATGATAGCAATGATTTAACAGTTTGGATACCGATAGAGATAAAAAAAAAATCTTAAAAAAAATCATCAATCATCAATTTGGTGGTTTCATACACATGATAATGGGGTATTTTTGCAAAATCACCAAATGATATCAACGATTTAATAGTTTGGATACCGTTAGAGATAAAAAAACGTAAAAAATAATCAATCATCAATTTGGTGGGTTAATACGCACAATAATGGAGTATTTTTCCAAAGTAACCGAATGATATCAACAATTTAATAGTTTAGACACTGTTAAAGATAATAAAATTCGTAAAAAAATCATCAGTTTCGTGGGTTATTTATCACATAATAATGGAGTATTTATCCAAAATCACCAAATAATAGCAACGATCTAATAGTTTGGACACCGTTAGAGATAAAAAATGGTAAAAAAATCACCAATCATCAATTTGGTGGGTTAATACATACGATAATAGAGTTTTTTTCATAATAACCAAATGATATCAACGATTTGATAGTTTGGACACCGTTAGAGATAAAAAAATGTAAAAAAATCATCCATTTGGTAGGTTTATACACACGATAGAGGAGTAATTTTCCAGAATCACCAAATGAACGAGTTAATATTGGACAACGTTAGAGATATTAAAAAAATCATAAAAAATCATCATTTTGGTGGGTTATTTCACACGATAATGGAGTATTTATCCAAAATCACCAAATGATAGCAACAATTTTTAAGAGTTTGGACACCGTTATAGATAAAAAAAAAATCGTCAATCATCAATTTGGTGGGTTGATACACACGATAATAAAGTATTTTTCCAAAATCACCAAAATGATATCAACGATTTAAAAGTTTTGACACCGTTAGAGATAAAAAAAACAATCGTAAAAAATCATCAATCTCATCCGGTAAAAGCAATTTTTTTTTCAACAATGTCTTTGTCATTCGATCCAATAGCGTTCCGTTAGATAGGAACAGATTTGATAAATACTGATAACTCTCGGATAGAGTATTAGAACGGAAAAATCCATTAGATGATGAACTATCAATTTGGTGGGTTAACACACACGATAATAGAATATTTTTCAAAAATAACCAAATTATATCAACGATTTAATAGTTTTGACACCGTTAGAGTGAAAACAAATTGTAAAAAAAATCATCAATCATTTGGTGGGTTAATACACACGTTAATCGAGTATTTTTCCAAAAAGACGAAATGATATCAACTATATAATAGTTTGGACACCGTTAGAGATAAAAAAAACGTCAAAAATCATCAATCATTAATTTGTTGGATTAATACACACGATAACGGAGTATTTTTCCAAAATAACCAAATGATATCAATGATTTAATAGTTTGGACACCGTTAGGAATATAAAAAAGATCGTAAAAAAATCATCAAGTATCAATTTGGTGGGTTAATACAAACATTAATGGAGTATTTATCCAAAATCACCAAGTGATACCGTAAGAGATAAAAATAAAATCGTAAAAAAATCATCAATCATCAACCTAGTGGGTTAATAAACACGATAATGGAGTATTTTTTCAAAATCACCAAATGATATCAAAGATTTAATAGTTTGGACACCGTTAGAGATAAAAACAAATCGCCAAAAAATTATCAATCATCAATTCGGTTTGTTAATACACACGTTAATGGAGTATTTTTCCAAAATAACCAAATGATATCAATGATTTAATAGTTTGGACACCGTTAGAGATATAAAAAAAAATCGTCAAAAAATCATCAATCATCAATTTGGTGGGTTATTACACACGATAATGGAGTATTTATCTAAAATCAATAAATGATAGCAACGATTTAAGAGTTTGGACACCGTTAGAGATACTAATTTTTTTAAAAAATCACCAATCATCAACTTGGTGGGTTAATACACACAATAATGTGGTATTCTTCCAAAATCACCAAATGATATCAATGATTTAATAGTTTGGACACAGTTAGAGATAAAAAAACGTAAAAAATAATCAATCATCAGTTTGGTGGGTTAATAAACACGATAATGGGGTATTTTTCCAAAATAACCAAATGATATTAACGATTTAATAGTTTTGAAACCATTAGAGATAGAAATAAATCGTCAAACAAACATGAATCATCAATTTGGTGGGTTAATCCACATGTTAATGGAGTATTTTTCCAAAATAACAAAATGATATCAACGTATAAATAGTTTGGACACCGTTAGACATACAAAAAAAATCGTCAAAAAATTATCAATCATCAATTTGGTGGTTTATTACACAGGATAAAGGAGTATTTATCCATAATAACCAAATGATAACAACGATTTAAGAGTTTGGACATTGTTAGAGATAAAAAAAACAATCGTAAAAAAATCATCAATCATCAATTTGGTGAGTTAATACACACGATAACGGAGTATTTTTCCAAATTCACTAAATGATATCAATGATTTAATTATTTGGACACGGTTTGAGATTAAAAAACATAAAATATAATCAATAATCAATTTGGTGGGTTAATACACACGATAATGAGGGTATTTTTCCAAATAAGCAAATGATATCAACGATTAAATAATTTGGACACCGTTAGAGATATATAAAAAAATAATAAAAAAATCATCAATCATCAATTTGGTGGGTTAATACACAAAAATAACAAAATGATATCAACGATTTAATAGTTTGGACACCGTCAGAGATATAAAACAAAAGTAAAAAAAATCATCAATCATCAATTTGGTGGGTTAATACACATGATAATAGAGTATTTTTCATAAATAACCAAATGATATCAAAGATTTAATAGCTTTGGCACCGTTAGAGTGAAACAAAATCGTCAAAAAATCATCTTTCTTCAATTTGGTGGGTTATTACACACTATAATAGGGTATTTATCCAAAATAACGAAATGATATCAACGATTTAAGAGTTTGGACACCGATAGAGATAAAAACAAAACGTAAAAAAATCATCAATCATCAATTTGGTGGATTAATACACATGATAATGGAGTATTTTTCCAAGATAACCAAATGATATCAACGATTTCACCGTTAGTGATATAAAAAAAACGTCAAAAAATCATCAATCATCAATTTGGTGGGTTAATACACACGATAATATAGTATTTTTTCAAAGTCACCAAATGATAGCATCAATTTAATAGTTTTGACACCGTTAGAGATAAAAACAAATCGTAAAAAAATCATCAATTATCAATTTGTTGGATTAATACACACGATAATGGAATAGTTTCCTAAAATAACAAAAAACTATTTAATAGCTTTGACACCGTTAGAGAGAAAGAGAATCATCAAAAAATCATCAATTTGGTGGGTTAATACACACGACAATGGTGTATTTTACAAAAATAACCAAATGATATCAATGATTCATAGTTTGGACACCGTTAGAGATAAAAAAAATGTAAAAAATAACCAATAATCAATTTGTTGGGTTAATACACACGATAATGGGATAATTTTCCAAAATAAGCAAATGATATCAATGATTTAATTGTTTTGACACCGTTAGAGATATTAAAAAATCCTCAAAAAATCATCAATCATCAATTTGGTGTGTTAATACACACGATAATGGAATATTTTTCGGAAATAACCAAATGATAGCAATGATTTAAGAGGTTGGACACCGTTAGAGATAAAAAAAAAATCGTCAAAAAATCATCAAGCATCAATTTGGTGGGTTAATATACACGATAATGGAGTATTTTTCCGAAATCACCAAATGATATCAACGATTTAAAAGCTTCGACACCGTTAGAGATAAAAAAAAATCATCAAAAATTATCAATAATCAATTCGAGGGGTTAATACACTCGATAATGGAGTAATTTGCAAAAATAAACAAATGATATCAACGATTTAAGAGTTTGGACACCATTAGAGATAAATCAAAGTCCCCAAAAAATCATCAATCATCAATTTTGTGGGTTAATACACACGATAATGGAGTATTTTTCGAAATCACCAAATGATATCAATGATTTAATAGTTTGGACACCGTTAGAGATAAAAAAATTAAAAAATAATCAATCATCAATTTGGTGGGTTAATACATACGATAATGAAGTATTTTTCCAAAATCACCAAATGATATCAACGATTTAATAGTTTGGACACAGTTAGAGATATACAACAAATGTAAAAAAATCATCAATTATCAATTTGGTGGGTTAATACACACGATAATAGAGTATTTTTCATAAATAACCAAATGATATCAAAGATTTAATGGCTTTGACACCGTTAGAGTGAAACAAAATCGTTAAAAAATCATCAATCTTCAATTTGGTGGGTTAATACACACGATAATGGGGTATTTTTCCAAAATAAGCAAATGATATCAACGATTTAATTGTTTGGATACCGTTAGAGATATAAAAAAAATCCTCAAAAAATCATCAATAATCCATTTGGTGTGTTAATACAGACGACAATGGAGTATTTTTCAAAAATAACCAAATGATATAAACGATTTAAAAATTTTGGATACCGTAAGAGATAAAAAAAATCGTTAAAATCATCAATCAACAATTTGGTTAGTTAATACACACGATAGTGGAGTATTTTTCCAAAATAACCAAATGAAATCAACGATTTAATAGTTTGGACACCATTAGAGATATAAAAAAAACATCAAAAATCATTAATCTTCAATTTGGTGGGTTATTACACACGATAATGGAGTATTTATCCAAAATCACCATATGATAGCAACGGTTTAAGAGTTTGGACATTGTTAGAGACAAAAAAAAAAATCGTAAAAAATCATCAATCGTCAATTTGGTGGGTTAATACACTCGATAATGGAGTATTTTTCCAAAATACCCAAATGATATCAACGATTTAATAGTTTGGCACCGTTAGAGATAAAAAAAATAATCAATTTCGTGGGTTATTATACACGATAATCGAGCATTTATCCAAAATCACAAAATGATATCAACAATCTAATAGTTTGGACACAATTAAAGATTAAAAAAAAGTAAAAAAATCATCAATCATCAATCTGGTGGGTTAATACATACGATAATGAAGTATTTTTCCAAAATGACCAAATAATATCAACGATATACCAGTTTGGACACCGTTAGAGATAAAAAAAAACATAAATAAAATCATCAATCATCGATTTGGTGGGTTAATACACACGATAACAAAGTAGTTTTCTAAAATAAACAAATGATATCAACGAGATTATAGTTTGGACACCGTTAGAGATATATAAAAAAATTGTAAAAAAATCATCAATTTGGTGGGTTATTTCACACGGTAATTGAATATTTATCCAAAATCACCAAATGATAGCAACGATTTAATAGTTTGGACACCGTTAGAGATAAAAAGAAATCGTAAAAAATCATCAATTTGGTGGTTTAATACACATGATAATGGGGTATTTTTCCAAAATCACAAAATGATATCAACGATTTAATAGTTTGGACACCGTTAGAGATAAAAAAAAACGTAAAAATAATCAGTCATCAATTTGGTGGGTTAATACACACGATAATGGAGTATTTTTCCAAAGTAACCAAATGATATCAACGATTTAGTAGATTAGACACTGTTAAAGATAAAAAAATTCATCAAACAATCATCAGTTTTGTGGGTTATTTATCATACAATAATGGAATATTTATCCAAAATCACCAAATAATAGCAACGATCTAATAGTTTGGACACCGTTAGAGATAAAAATACGGGTAAAAAAATCATCAATCATCAATTTGGTGGGTTAATGCATACGATAATAGAGTGTTTTCTCCATAATAACCAAATGATATCAATGATTTGATAATTTGGACGCCGTTAGAGATAAAAAAAATCGTAATTTTTTTTATCAATTTGGTGGGTTTATACACACGATAGAGGAGTAAATTTCCAAAATCACCAAATTATATCAACGAGTTAATAGTTTGGACAATGTTACAGATATTAAATTAAAATTGCAAAAAATCATCAATTTTGTGGGTTATTTCACACGATAATGGAGTATTTATTTAAAATCACCAAATGATAGCAACGATTTAAGAGTATGGACACCGTTATAGATAAAAAAAAATAAAAAAATCGACAATCATCAATTTGGTGGGTTAATACACACGATAATGAGGTATTTTTCCAAAATAACCATATGATATTAACGATTTAATAGTTTTGAAACCATTAGACAAAGAAAAAAAATCGCCAAACAAACCTGAATCATCAATTTGGTGGGTTAATCCAAAATCACCAATTTCCAAAATCACCAAATGATACCAATGATTTAAAAGTTTTGACACTGTTAGAGATAAAAAAAATAATCGTAAAAAATCATCAATCTCATCTGGTAAAAGCCATCTTTTTTTCAACAATGTCTTTGTCATTCGATCCAATAGCATTCCGTTATATAGGAACAGATTTGATAAATACTGATAACTCTCGGATAGAGTATTAGAACAGAAAAATCCATTAGATAATGAATTATCAATTTGGTGGGTTAACACACACGATAAGGGAGTATTTTTCAAAAATAACCAAATGATATCAACGATTTAATAGTTTTGACACCGTTAGAGTGAAAAAATAAATTGTAAAAAATCATCAATCATCAATTTGGTGGGTTAATACACACGATAATGGAGAATTTTTCCAAAATCACCAAATGATATCAATGATTAATAGTTTGGACACCGTTAGAGATTAAAAAAACGTAAAAAATAATCAATCATCAATTTGGTGGGTTAATACACGCGATAATAGGGTACTTTTCCAAAAAAAAAGAAATGATATCAATGATTTAATAGTTTGGACACCGTTAGAGATAAATAAAAAAATCCTCAAAAAATCATCAATCATCCATTTGGTGTGTTAATACACACGATAATGGAGTATTTTTCAAAAATAACAAAATGATATCAAGGATTTAATAGTTTGGACACTGTTAGAGATATAAAAAAAATCAAGAAAAATCATCAATCTTCAATTTGGTGGATTATTACACACGATAATGGAGTATTTATCCAAAATCACCAAATGATAGCAACGAGATAAGAGGACACTGTTAGAGATAATAATAAAAAAAAGATCGTCAGAAAATCATCAATCGTCAATTTGGTGGGTTAATACACTCGATAATGGAGTATTTTTCTGAAATCACCAAATGATATAAACGATTTAATAGTTTGGACACCGTTAGAGATAAAAAAAAATCATAAAAAAATAATCAATCATCAATTTGGAGGATTAATACACACGATAATGGGGATATTTTCCAAAATAAGCAAATGATATCAACGATTAAATAATTTGGACATCGTTAGAGATATAAAAAAAATCATCAAAAAATTATCAATCATCAATTTGGTGGGTTAATACACACGATAATGGAGTATTTTTCAAAAATAATCAAATGACATCAACGATTTAATAGTTTTGACACCGTTAGAGAGAGAAAAAATCGTTAAAAGATCATCAATCATCAATTTGGTGGGTTAATACATACGATAATGAAGTATTTTTCCAAAATCAGCAAATGATATCAACGATTTAATAGTTTGGACACCGTTAGAGATATAAAACAAATGTAAAAACATCATCAATCATCAATTTGATGGGTTAATACACACGATAATAGAGTATTTTTCATAAATAACCAAATGATATCAAAGATTTAATAGCTTTGACACCGCTAGAGTGAAACAAAATCGTCAAAAAATTATCAATCTTCAATTTGGTGGGTTATTACACACGATAATGGGGTATTTATCCAAAATAACAAAATGATATACACGATAATGGAGTATTTATCCAAAATCACCAAATGATAGCAACGAAATAAGAGTTTGGACACTGTTAGATACAAAAAAAAAGATCATCAGAAAATCATCAATCGTCAATTTGGTGGGTTAATATACTCGATAATGGAGTATTTTTCCGAAATCACCAAATGATATAAACGATTTAATAGTTTGGATACCGTTAGAGATAAAAAAAAAAATATCATAAAAAATAATCAATCATCAATTTTGAGGGTTAATACACACGATAATTGAGTATTTTTCAAAAATAATCAAATGATATAAATGATTTAACAGTTTTGACACCGTTAGAGAGAACAAAAAAAAATTGTAATAAAATTATTAATCATCAATTTGGGGGGGGGGGGGGGG
>OVAP01000188.1:0-45678 GCA_900406295.1 Aurinia saxatilis | reverse complement strand
TGTAAGTATTAAAAATAAATGATTTAAGATGGCCCTTTTTTTGTAGTGAACCATGACCATAAACTAGAATAATAAATGTTTCTCGTAGCACAATGAACACCCCCTTTTCTCAAATTTAATGTGACCTATTACATAAGGCCATAACGCTTATGACCTATAACCATATGAAATGTTTTTTGTTTGTGACGGTATTTACAATGTTTCGCAAGCTATGTCAAATCGGCATATAATTCGTTTGTTTAGATTCAATTTTGTTTAATTCTCAAGTCGTGCAAAACATATTATAAGGTTTTATAAGGTGTTACCAAAACAATTGCTAGGAAACAGACTTTTTTTGGGGTAGATTATGAGGAACATACAGAGAGTAGGAACAAACAAAATTGCAATATAACAAAATTTGAATGGTGAGGTTTTTTTACATTCTACAAACAAATTGAGGAAACTTACGAATTTTTAAAGTGTACAACACACCAAATTGCTTCCCCAAGCTGCACCAGTCCAAACAGTGAAATTCCGCGTTTCGTTTTTCTTGGGTAAATCGTGACACCAACTGCGATTGATGTGTTTCTCATTTACAGCCTCGAGCAATGAAGCAGCAGAGAATATTGGAGCTAAAGATGATAAAACCTTTTAGAGACATTTGGCTTCGATTTCTTCAAGAGTGAGACCTTTTGTCTCAGGTACAACGAAGTATATGAAGAAGAGAGACACTACACATATCACTCCAAATCCACAAAACAATATTCCAGCTCCTAACAACTCCTGCAACCAAAAACCAGGTGATATAATTTTAACCACAAAAGTTCGAAAAACTCAGGAATTACTAAACGAAAAAGAACTAAAACGAAATGGCTCTGTTGTGATGATCTCCTAAAGGCTGACCACTGTAATTAGCCTAGGGGTGCATGTAAGAGATCGCAGCTCAGATCTTTGAGTAAGTCAGCTGAGAGAGGTAAATGGGGAAATCTCTTGCTACAGAGAAGTAGTTTCTTGCTTCTGAAATCTTTATAATTTTTACCTTTAGAGGTGAGAAAGCGAAAGTCACAAGTGCGTTTGTGCCAAAATTCACAAGCACTGCTATACTGATTCCTCGTCCTCTTAGTTTTAAGGGAAAAATCTCTGAGATCATCAGCCAACCAATAGGGCCAAAGGATAGCTGCAAGAATTATGGCAAAATATTAAGATCATACCAAAAGAAATTAAGAAAATATCAACATGCATCTGACATTGCCAGGGTTGGAACTTTGATGAGAAAAATTCATAAAAATATTTAACCTGGTAACATCCCACATACAGTAACAATGCAGCTACAGCAACAGCAGGCACCGTGTGGTAAAAGATGTAGTAAGACCCGAGAAGGAACAATGATATCACCTGTTACATAATTGGAAAGATCAAGAATTTGAATTTCTATATCATTTAGGTTTTCTATCTCATGTAATCGAAAAGACAAAGAACATGTGGAAATATTCGAAAAAGAAGATGTAAAATGACAGACCATGCCACTAACACCACCAAGGAGTAGAGGTCTCCTTCCAAGTTTGTCAATAACTACAACAGAAACTCCAGTCATAACCAACTGCAATAGAGAAGGACCACGTCAAATCTTTAATAGCTTTGCAGTACACACATTAGTTCACAAGGATAAAACAGTTGAATATTTCATAAGCATTCATACTCACGACTTCTAAAATTCGCACTAGAGACTGTACTACAAAGCATACCAATCCTCCAATATTTCACGGTTAAAAGATCTGACATGTCAGACCAGATGGAAGAAATTATATACCTTCAATACACCAAGCAGAATTGAGATCCGAGTTGCATCAGCTGCTGCTGAAAAACCGGCAGTCTGATAAAAAAGAAAGAAGCTAATCATGAGTTTCCTATTACCGGAATCAAGCCAGCTTTCTACTCTACCGCATACTCGATTAGAAACGTCTAACAAACCTGTAATATTGATGGAGCATAATAAAGTACACTTGGTTGCCCTGTAATCTGCCATTTGAAAAAAAAATATAATTAGTAATTGTTCTTTTTCGTATGGAATTACCGACGAATTGACTGCACCGACCTGTTGAAACATCACTAACCCTCCTGCGATAGTAAGAGCTTTCAAGCACTTGCCTTGAAATATATCACAAAATGTAGCTTCTTTGTCCTCACCCACAAAGGAAAGTTCAGCCAATATCTCGTTTACTTCCTCAGCTGCAGAGTCTACTATGACAGGCCCTCGAAGGCGCCGAAGGGACCTAATTGCAGCCTGCTGAAGGTTCTCCCCATTCCCTTTACTCTGGAGAGCACGCAACAAAAGCCATCTAGGGGATGCTGGTAGCCAACACATTCCAATCCCCATGATAACTGGCAAAGGGACAATTGTTACGAACATGTAACGCCAACCAGAAATTACCGTAACCCAAAGGCTACCGATTCCATAACCTCCCTTCATATAAAATTCTACGTGTCAGTTTAACTTGGTGGAGAAAAGGGTTTCAAAACTGAGAAAAGTAATTCAATAAGTTCAAACTGAGTCCAAAATTCTCAGAGGTTCGAGAACTTACAACCATCCCAAGGACAGTGGAGAATTCCTTTAATGATATCATCCGCCCACGTATCTGACTTGGAGCAGTCTCCGCAATGTACATTGGAGCGGCGTGCATTGTCTAAATATAAGGGAACATATCAATTAAATTAACAATGCCATAAATTGTTCTCCACAAGTTCATGGATATAAACAAGATAGGAAAACATCTTAATTTGAACGGTAAACTACACTTATAATCAATGGCTATCAACCATGTCAAACATAATAAGGCAGAATATAACTGCATACTCTGTCCCAAATTTCATTATCACTGAATTATAAAAGGTACAACACTGCCAGGTTTATGTGGATGTGTTGAGTAATGACACATGCTCAGCAATAGAAGGAACTATATTTCTGCCAAGTAGCTACACATTCGAAGATCACACAGGCATATACGAGTTTTAGCAGGCAAACGCTTAAGATGCAGGATTCATTTTACCAGTCCAATTCCGATGCCATAAATAACCCGTCCAATTATCAGGACAGAAAATACAGGTGCTAGTGCAGTCACAATGGCTCCAACAAGATATAAGACCGCAGCCAAAATCAGTTCCTTCCTTCTGCCTTGAAAAAACCAATTAAACAATTCACTTTTTTTGCTGATGGAAACACTGCTACATACCCAGACCAAAAGTCAAGAAAAACCAACCTATAGCGTCGGCAACAGTAAATGCCACCATTGAGCCAAGTAAGGCACCATACAGTGAACCACTAGTCTGCACAAATTTTTTTTAAAAACCGTGTAAGCAACTTTTTTTTCCTTCCGCGAGAAAGACCACAAATCCATTATGGAGGAAACAAGAACAAAAAGTAATGAAATAACTAACATGTAGAAGAGCCAACAAAGATAAAATCTAGACTCACAATTATACCGACATCCACTGAAGACAAGTTGTACCATGATATTCCACTTAGTGTAGGAGACTGTACAGGACAAAAAAGCACAGTAAGAGAGTGAACTTAAAAGGGGATTAAACAATAAAACACATGAAATGATAACAATTATGCTTGGCTTCTTGCAGTTAAAAACCTTGAACAATATAGAAAAGTAAAAACTTTAGTACACATGCACTATTTGAGTCAAAGTTATGCATTACCCTAATAGACATAGTTGCACAAGATGTCGCACCAATATCATAACCAAAAAGCAAAGCTCCAAGAGCAGGGAAGAGAAACCTGCAATAAATGACTTATAGTTCTTAGCATGCTTTAAGACAAAAATATGTATAATGTTGGACAACAACCAATGGATACCCACTTGCTTTCACCAAAAATATTGGCATTAAATTGTGAAATAACAACAATCAAAAAAACTTTCTGGGACCACAAATTTTATGAGCTAGTATTAATGACCACCAAACAAGAGAAAACGACAGAAATCTCACGGGGGAATTGCTGCAAGAACAGAGTAGTTTTCTGGGCTGTGGTTATGCTTCAACAGGGGCTGCTTTACTGAGCTTATCTCACCTGAAGAACAATCACCAACCTGCATACCAAATTTCAGATTCAGAATTACTTCCAAGGAAACAAAATCACAGAGAGTTTTGGATACAGGATTAATGAAATTATTGCTCCAAATCCACAAACTAAAAATCATCTAATCCAAAATTAACTCTAAATTTATATTCAAAAGCTCCACACATTACACAGAAACCTAAATTTATATTCCCAGAGATTCTTCACAAACACAAAAAATTTCAAAATCAAGTCAAAACCCTAACCTAGAGATTGCATGCATTGATAACCCTCTCAATCCAAAATCAAGTCAAGAGGAAATCAAAGTAATGAGAAGAGAGAAACCTGTTTAACTGAAGAGATCGATTGATTCTCAGGATCCAACCCCATGGCTACGGAAGCTTGAAATGGATCCCGAGACTCTCGTGAGTGTGAGATATTTGAAGGAGACCCAGAATAAGATCTCGTTTTGACTTATCTGATTAATAATAACAAAGCTTCGAATTCGCAGAGGGAGAGAAAAATGTGAGGAGGAGAAGGAAGTCGTGACGACAAATAAATTATAGCTGTTAACGGGACAGTGAATCAAAGCCTTTAAATAGTCTGTCTTAAATTTCAAATTAGGAGACTTTTTTTAATAATTAAACAAATCAAATTGAAGTTATTTGCGTATGGTAAAATCAAATTATTAATTGCTACTGGATCCACATCTGCTTAATTTAATTCCCATGCGATAATCTTTGTTTTTATAAAATTATCGAAATAGAATTGACCAGAAAAAGACAAATAAAAAACAGCAGGAAACAATGTAATAAAACATGTTTTCCTGCTGACAAAAAAAGCCAGAAATGTATACCACGTATTTTATGATAAAATATCCGTTTTTTTGGGATAAAGATCTCATTCAGATATGTTTCATATTACGTATTTTGATGGAAGATATTTTTCTCTGTTTTAATATGACATTCAGATATGTTTCATATTATTTTATTACTACTACGTAAAAAAAAAAAACTTCACCTTTGCTTTGTACCACAAGATTTATGTCGATAAAAGTTCTCTGTGAAGTCAAAATTGTACATCTCCGTTGTAACAAAGAGTCAATAATCATGGTCTCGCTTATGGGATTAGAGAGATCTGTAGTTTAATTAGGTGTTGCTTTAATTTAGCAGACATTCTTTACTGTTATATTATTTATAATCATCTCATCTCCAGAGACCAGAGGTGAAGATGCATAATAAGCTTAAGTAATGATTAAACAACATCAATTACACAATTTCAAAACTCAAATGTTCAGCAGCTTTTTTATTGATAAGACACAGAAACAAAACCACAAATCACTCAAGAGAGATTCTCAAAGAGCATAAACCAAATCTCAACTTCTTACTTGGTGGTCTTGGTTGGTTCCCATGATTGGTACCGAGTCCAATTCTTTTGCCCCGGGTTCAAGGCATGCCCCTTCGAATGGTAAATGTATGCATCACCTTCTCCAGAGAAGTTCTCTCTATGCTCAAGCCCATACCTTGTTGGTTTCAAACTCAAGAGCTTGAAACATAGAGAAGATTGATTTAGTAAGTTACAAAGCATTTTTTTACTTACTCGTTAAAGGAGACAGCAAAATTGAAAAGGGGGGTTTTTAGTGCTACCTCATCTCCAGTAGCATCAGTGATATAATGAAGCCATCCATGCCATTCAGCTGGTACTTGGGATGCGTTGTAACGATCTTTTGATGCATACTCTACCCATCTGTGTCTACCTGTTAAGAAGTGACTGTAGGTTTCAGTGTAAACGCCTATTGACTAAATATTCTATAGAGATACACTACTAATATCACCACTTTACTCTACATAAACAGATAAAGATCCTTCAAGTAACGAAGCTATCATATGAACTGGATTTAATTTTCCTTCAATAACAACTTGATTGATCAGGGGGTGTCTTAACGAATGACAAATGTTGTGTGGACAATCCCAACATGCTAGATTTTGAATTAGACAAACATCTAAAGTGATACTTTTAAGCATGACTGGACTTTACTGCATGAATAATGATCCTGAAGTGCATGGTAATGATCTACATAGGTAGTATATGAAGTTACTGAAAATACGGCATACCGTATTGAGTATCACCCAGCTTCTGATAGTATTTGTTACCAAACTTGTCAACACCAACAAGTGTTGCTCCAATGTTGTGTATTTTAGTCTGCCTTCAGGTTCAAACAGAGACATAAAAAAGGCTATTGATCAGAAAGTGTGACTTAACAACAAGGCCAAATATAAAGCATAATAAATGATCCACTAACATTCAGAATCCACAATCAAAAGAAAATATGGATATCCTGATGCAGAACAAAACGTATAATCATCATTCTCCATATGGTAGAACAATATTTTGAATTTAGAAATCAAAAGACATTTGCAAATACTTTTAAAAGTAGTTTACAAAATCAATCCATCACTGGAATATTTTGCAAAACCTCATATATATGCATACAAACGTAGATGATAAATACAGCACTGTTTTGAAAACCGCTAGTTTGTTAGATAAAACTCCATATCTATATCAAGCACAACGAAATGATCAGAGAAAAATTTGAGCTAAATGCAGTCAGATCCACAATAATCCAGATCCTATAACCAGCTTATCATTTTCTATAAAAATGAACAATATAAGTTTAGCTTCGACCTCTATCACAAACCTCACCATTTTTTTAATAACTCTTTACACTCTTCAATTCAAAATGTTCTGGGATAACTCTGTCAATTCCTTCAAACATGTAACTTGAACATCTCGGCAATACTGATTCTTTATTGGGCTCTGAGCCAACTTATATTACATCTATGGGGGAATTGACAGAATTATGCCAAAAGCAGCAGTTCGAGTCGAAGAGTAATAAACAGTTCAAAATCTGATGGGCTCTATTTCACAGTAGATTGACTATGAAAAATGAACTTAGCCTACATACAATTCTTACCAGAACAACCACTCGATTCATATACATTATCCCCAAAGAAACGAAACTCTAAGCAATGAAGAATATCAAAGATGGATACTTACAAGAGGTTCCCATCTGGTAGGCATCTCCTGAAATGAGAGAAAACAAATTGCAAAAATCCATTAGAAAATGCCATAAACTATACAAAAGGATCTTCAAAACTATAAGCAATCAGTAACATTTGAGCCAATTCCAAAAATCACCATCACCTACTAAATTGAATAATTGATGTTCACCAAACACAAATTGTTAATTTCAGATTCAGAAGAATGATAAACATTCATCACCTTCGGATATATATAATTCTATAGAAAGATAAACCGAAACAAGAGCGCGCGTTCATCTACCAAATTTCTAGGGTTCAGGCGATCTAAGAAATCAAATCCAGATAGATCCCATTTTACGGGGAAATGAACGAGATAATCAATAAGAACTTACAGGAAGCCTTCTTCTCGGATCATCCTGAGAAAACCGCCGAGACCTTTCTCTTTAATCGTCGCCATCGCACTCTTCGCCACCGTCAAAGCCATCGTCTTCCTCTTTCTTTCAGCCTGGATTCGATTTCGACGTCGTCGAGATAAATAAAACAAGGGCCAAATAGAAGGAAGCTGACGTAAACGCACCGTTTTGGATTCGTATAAATTCGCATTATCGATGTTTTTATATGGGCCATGGGCTTATTATATCGGCCGATGATGCTCTAAAAACAATTTAACCAACGTTAAGTGTCTGTTTGATTATTATACAAGGTTTTTGTGAATATTAAGTGTTATTAAATCTTTATTAGCGTATACAGTACGGTCAAAGAGAAAAAAAAAGTCATTTCTTTTCTTCACAGCTTCTCTGCGTCAATCTCAAGCTCTCTCTATATTTAAACTGAAACCTCTCTCTCTCTCTCTCTAGAAAATTTGTTTTCCCTCTTTTCTCAAGGGTTTATTCCGTCTCGCCTCCATTGATATACTCTCGTCGTCGTCGTCGAGTCTCTTCTTCTTGAGATTTCGCTCATCGCTCTCCGCCATGGCTGCTGAGAAGTTAAGGGACTTGAGTCAGCCGATGGACGTCGCTTTACTCGATGCCACCGTAGCGGCCTTTTACTCCACCGGATCTAAGGATGAAGTAAGTCTCGATTGTTTTATACCGATTCGGAGATTTTCACTATCAGTGTCGTCTTTACTGTTTCACGCGTTTTCTCGATTTGGTTTTGTTAGCGGTTTGCCGATAGAGGAATGCGAAAGGGTTTAGGGTTTACTGTTTTCGTTCTGGGTTGCAGATTGTTTGATTGCGGTGTCTTCGATTGTATCAAACAATTTTAAGTGATTTGCGTTTGTTTTCTCATGATTTCAGAGAGCTGCTGCGGATCATATACTGCGGGATTTGAAAGCTAATCCTGATATGTGGCTTCAAGTGGTTCACATTCTGCAAAGCACCAAGAGTATGCATACTAAGTATTTTGCACTTCAAGTAAGTTTCGACTCTTCTCTTATGTTGTACATATCTACGGTTTTCGTCTATATATTTAGCTGTTGATTTCTATATGGTTCCAATTTCAGGTGTTAGAAGGTGTTATAAAGTATAGGTGGAATGCGTTACCCATTGAACAACGCGATGGAATGAAAAATTACATCTCTGAGGTCATTGTGCAGGTATATACTTGAGAGGAGCCATTAAATTAGTTGTTTGGTTACAAATAAGCTTAACTGAACTGTTTTAATGATGAATTTGTTACTTTGTAGCTGTCGAGGGACGAAGCATCTTTCAGGTCGGAAAGCCTTTATGTCAACAAGTTAAACGTTATTCTTGTTCAGGTATATTCGGGTTTCCTGCTGATAACATTGATATTACCTTATTTACATTGAGTCCTTTTTGTGTGTTTACTTGGGAATAACATCTATTGATGTATGTACAGATCCTGAAACATGAATGGCCGGCAAAGTGGAGAAGCTTTATTCCTGATTTAGTTCAGGCTGCTAGGACCAGTGAAACTATCTGTGAGAATTGCATGGTTATTTTGAAGGTAACTATTTCTAAGCACGTATGTTCTAAACTATCTGTGATGTACGCAAATAACATCTCTTCTTTCATTAGCTCCTAAGTGAAGAGGTCTTTGATTTTTCAAGAGGAGAAATGACTCAACAAAAGATCAAAGAGCTGAAAGAGTCTCTAAACAGGCAAGTTAAACTTTTAAGGAAGCTTACTTAATTCTTTTAAAAGTATAATCAAGTATCTTGCCTTGGTTTGTAACTGATATTTTGTCCACACTTTACTGATTCATTCTGCTTTCCTATGTACAGCGAGTTTCAACTCATTCATGAGCTATGCCTATATGTTCTCCCAGCTTCCCAACGACCAGAGCTTATACGTGCTACACTCTCAGCATTGCATGCCTATCTTTCTTGGATTCCGTTGGGCTATATTTTTGAGTCCCCCCTGGTATTATATTTGAATAAATGGAATAAGCGAGGTTAACAATTCTCGCAATTATGATACCCATGACTGATCTGGAATTTTTTTCAGCTGGAGACCCTCCTTAAATTCTTCCCTTTGCCAGCATATAGGAATCTCTCTCTTCAATGTCTTACAGAGGTATGCCTGTTTATAATCCAGTTCTTCCAGCTATCCCTGTATTTTTTCATCATCATCTGATGACTTGTGTTTTTCTTGCAGGTTGCAGCTTTAAATTTTGGGGAGTTCTATAATGTGCAATTTGTCCAGATGTACAACATGTTCATGAAACAGTTAATGGTAATTCTGCTTATCTTTGTCTTTTTTTTTTCTATTAGTTATCTCGATTTTTGTTCATTGATGTTTCTACTTCCTACTGTAAATTTCACTTTTGAGTTAGTTACCGTACTCTCCCTCTGCTTCTTTGCATTATCAGATTGCCTTCTAAGTTACTTTGGCTTGTTGATTGATGTCTGTAGTTGTTTTCACATGCAGGATATTCTCCCCCCATATTCAAAGATTCCCGAGGCTTATTCAACTGGAAGTAGTGAAGAACAGGCAAGTATTTTCTTTGCATTATCTTCTGGCCATCCCATTTTTTGTAATATATTGAGATAATGATTATATTTCTTCTTTACTTTTTAGGCTTTTATCCAGAATTTGGCACTGTTTTTCACTTCATTTTTCAAGGTAATATTCTTTCTTTGTTGAGTAAGATATGTCAATGGGTTTTCCTTGAATTTTGGGCTTTAGTACGTAACAAGGGATGACAGGTTGTGTTTAATCTTTAGTCTTTTTCTTTCCCTTATTTTATGCTTTTCAAACATAATGATGTGCTTTATATGTCTACATATGCAGATACGTATAAAAATCTTAGAGTCTGCCGAAAATAGTTCTTTATTGTTTGCTGGTCTGGGATATCTCATTAGCATATCATATGTTGACGACACTGAAGTATTCAAGGTATGTGAATCACCGTGGATGATTTCTTTTTCTGTTGATGCAGTATTAGGTTTCATTTAATTTTCATTGATAATAGGAATAGTCTCAGGTTAGTTGTGAATGGTTTGGAAATTGACAGCTTTTGCTTGCTTGTGAGCGAACAGGTTTGTTTGGACTATTGGAACTCATTAGTTTTGGAGTTGTTTGAGGCGCGACATCGTGATGGTCACCCTGCACTAACTCCAAATCTGTTTGGATTGCAAGTATGGCTTCTTTATTTTCCTCTATAAGATGGAAATTAGAGGTGTATATTGTGCTGGTTGAATTTTCTTTGATGTGGTTACTTACCTTGGGTCTTAATTGCCTATTTTCAGATGCCTTACCTTCCTTGTACGGTTGATGGTGTCAAATCTGAAGCCACGGCTCGGCAGAAATTTTATTCTGATCCAATGTCAAAATTAAGGGGGCTCATGCTTAGCCGCATGGCTAAGCCTGAAGAAGTGATAATTGTTGAAGATGAAAATGGGAACATTGTCCGTGAAACTATGAAAGATAGTGATGTTCTACTCCAGTATAAGGTACCAATTTTGCATATGGCCCATCTTCAGTTATTTATGATACAGACTAGATCCTCCTTGTACGGCTCTTTTGGTAAAAACCCACCTCTTCCACCTTTGTTATGATGATACCTTTATTTTTCATCGTTACAGATAATGCGGGAGACATTAATCTACCTCTCTCACCTTGATCATGATGATACCGAAAAACAGGTACTTATCATGAGGAATGCTAGATTGTACTCAACTCTATGGAATTATTTGTTTGCAGAATTTACTATAACTTTTTTTGTTGTTTTTTCACAGATGTTGAGTAAGCTAAGCAAACAATTAAGCGGGGAGGAATGGGCATGGAACAATCTGAACACTTTATGTTGGGCCATTGGGTCTATTTCTGGTTCCATGGCAGTAGAACAGGCAAGATTTCTGCTCTCAGTGTCTACTTGTATCTCCAATGCCCAATAGTGTGTGATTCTTTTACTCTACTGATACTTTTTGCCTCTATGGTGTTTTTTGTAGCATCTTTATTCAGTTCTAGTATTATTGGTGTTCTTTACCGATCTGCCATTGATATATACTGCAGGAAAACAGATTTCTGGTGATGGTCATTCGTGATTTGTTAACTTTATGTGAACAAGTCAAGGGAAAAGACAATAAAGCTGTTATTGCGAGCAATATCATGTGAGTTTCTTTATACATCATGGATGCTAGTATTCAAATGCGTACATTGAATGTTGATTTTGGCGTGGATTGTTGGTATCTATATAGTGTGAGATTTTCACTAAAAGTGGATATCTTGCTCCCTGCTAGCATTATACTATCCAGTATTTACCCTTTGCTTTCTTGTACATATTCTTCAGGTATGTTGTTGGACAATATTCGAGATTCTTAAGGGCCCATTGGAAGTTTCTGAAAACAGTTGTTCATAAGTTATTTGAATTCATGCATGAAACTCATCCTGGTGTTCAGGTAATTGTTTCCTTGTGAACTTTAAAGATCAAGTTGGATTTCTGAATTCCTGCATGAATTTCCTGGTAAAATACTTCATAGGACTTGTTGGGAAATTGATTTCATTACCATCTATTAATATTTGATTGCACCTTCATTTATTACATTCAAAAATTTGTAACAATTCTGACTCTTTGGATGACGTGATTTGCATATTACGGTAGCACTTTTGTGATTAAAAATGTTAAATTGCTAATATCTTATGTTCTCCTATCAGGACATGGCTTGCGATACATTCTTAAAAGTTGTTCAGAAATGCAAGCGCAAGTTTGTTGTTTCTCAGGTATATAATGGTACATTAAATACCGTCTTTTAAATTCGTACTTTATCCTAAAAATGAGGTCTTCTTGTGCTTTTCAGGTTGGCGAGAAAGAGCCATTTGTATCTGAACTTCTGTCAAGCCTTGCTTCAACTGTTGGCGATCTTGAGCCTCATCAGATTCACACTTTTTATGAATCTGTAAGTTTTTTTTTACATGTGTCTCTTGTATGGATAAAAGAAGCTATGTGTTTTGTAATATTACTGTTTCTCTCTCTAGGTTGGTAGTATGATCCAAGCAGAATCAGATCCACAGAAGAGGGGTGAATACGTCCAGAGGTTGATGGCTCTCCCGAATCAGGTCTGTTAAGCAAAGAGTTACTGCTCAGCTTTTGTTTATGATATCTGACTAAGAGTTAATTCTTTATACAATGTAGAAATGGGCGGAGATTATAGGCCAAGCACGTCAGAGTGCAGATATCCTGAAAGACCCAGATGTGATACGTACTATGCTTAATATCCTCCAGGTCTGCTATCTTACTTTGGTGTCTTATATATATATATATATATATATATATCTATATATCTTTTTAGAGCTTAGTTGAAATCATTATTTCTCAAGTTATTAGACTTTCATACATGTAAAAGGGCATTTGTTGTGGTTGAACTGGTGTATCTATAGACTTTGGTTTCACTGCATAGTGTAACTTATATTTGTGTGCAGACAAATACCAGAGTGGCAAGTTCACTAGGAACATTCTTCTTATCTCAGATTTCGTTGATCTTCTTAGATATGCTGAATGTTTACAGGTATATTCTTTGGACAAGTATTACATGTAACTTTTGACATGATAATTGACTTTAGTATTCTTCTTATGCACCAGAATGTACAGTGAACTCGTGTCAAGCAGCATTTCTGAAGGTGGTCCATATGCTTCGAGGACATCTTTTGTTAAACTTCTAAGGTAGGAAGACTTTATATACCAAAACAGAATCACAGATCTTAATGCTCCTATTTTATAAACTGTATGCTTCATGAAACAGGTCTGTTAAGAGGGAGATCCTCAAGCTAATTGACACGTTTTTAGACAAAGCTGATAACCAGCCACACATTGCAAAACAGTTTGTTCCACCAATGATGGATCCAGTACTTAATGACTATGCAAGAAATGTTCCTGATGCAAGGGAATCAGAAGTTCTGACACTCTTTGCAACAATAATAAACAAGTATGTCTCTTGTCTGTTGATGTCCGCCTTGTTAATCCAAGATTTGTATGGTCTGCAGCTTTGGGAATATTTTTTCCTGTAGGTACAAGGCTGTGATGCAAGATGAGGTTCCCCACATATTCGAAGCTGTTTTTCAGTGCACATTGGAGGTAAGCTTTGAGAGGACTAAAAAGCATGTTACTATGTGTGGACGAAGAGATTGACTTGGTTATGTATACTGTTTAACTTGTCTTTTATAACCTATATTTTTTATCCTTTTGTGCAGATGATAACTAAGAACTTTGAGGATTATCCAGAACATCGCCTCAAGTTTTTCTCTCTACTTCGTGCTATTGCTACATTTTGTTTCCATGCGTTGATACAGCTGTCAAGTGAGGTTGGTGACTTTCCTGCATTTAGCTCTTTTTGTAATATTACATTAATAATAATGCTTTCTGTGTTTAAGGTGCCTCGATTTCCTACTAATCTCTGTTTTTGTCTTTGTACCTCTTTATATCACCAGCAACTGAAAATGGTGATGAATTCGGTTATCTGGGCTTTTAGGCATACTGAAAGAAATATAGCTGAAACTGGGCTTAATCTCTTGTTCGAGTTGATGATAAACTTTCAGGTTTTGGAATTTCCCTCTCTCTTTAATCCCCATTTGTTTGTTGCATAATGAGCCTGATCAAACATGTTTCTCTTGTGACAGAAATCTGACTTCTGTAACCAATTCTACCGGACGTACTTCATGCAAATTGAGCAAGAAATATTTGCTGTACTGACCGATACCTTCCATAAGCCTGGATTCAAGTTGCATGTCTTGGTGTTACAGCATCTATTTTGCCTGGTAAGTATATACTGATCGAAGTCGCCCATTTGCTAGTATCTACGGAATCAAGGGAATTGATAATAAATTTATCAGGTTGAGAGCGGTTCATTGACTGAACCTTTGTGGGATACTGCAACGGTACCTCATCCGTATCCGAGTAATGCTGCTTTTGTTCGTGAATACACCATCAAACTGCTAAGCACATCATTTCCCAACATGACTACTCAAGAGGTAACTTAACTTAAATCAGAGGATTTGCACTATTTTCAAAATGATCCCGTTGCCACTTATGCTGAGAAATTAAAACTGAACACAACGAAACAAACAGGTGACACAATTTGTGAATGGACTTTACGACTCAAGAAGCGACCTGACCAGTTTTAAGAGTAACATACGAGACTTCCTTGTACAGTCCAAGGAATTTTCGGCTCAGGTATAATAATAATAATAACTACATTGTTTCATTGTTTAGATGACATGTGTGATTAAAACTCTATCGAATGGATTATTTGTTTAGGATAACAAAGATTTGTATGCTGAGGAAGCTGCTGCTCAAGTGGAAAGAGAGAGACAAAGAATGCTTTCGATTCCTGGACTTATTGCTCCCAACGAAATTCAAGACGAGATGGCTGATTCATAAGACTTCAATCTTGATTTTATAAGAAATCCTTTTTAATATACAGTATAGTAAAGCCTTCATGATGTTTTTGGGTAGAGCTCCCCTACGCGGTTTTGAGAAATGGAAAGCTTAGATAAGAGATGCTAGGTGGATTTTTGAATGTGATGTAGATTATGTCTTACATTACAGTATTCTTCTTCCTTTATTGGACTAGATGGGTTGATTTAGTAACTATTAATGAAATCTTTTGACGAATGAAAATGATATATCTTCCTTTCAACACTTTGTAACAGATTGTTCATGTTCATGCGGTTTTTTTTTTTTTTTTCCTTTTTGTTCATGTTCATGCGCTTGAAAGCAAACAAAAAGAAAAAAAAAAAAAATTATAAATGACAGCTGTCCCATTATAAACCGGCCATAATCGTTTTTGGTTTTCTTAACCCGGTTAAAAAACCAAACCAAATTTAAATAGGATCCCTTTTAACTATTCTCCGAAACGCTACCTTTTCACTACCAAATTTCGTTAATAATAAAAAAAACTGTGGAGCAGGACGACGGTGGAGAGGAGATGGTGGCATGTGATGTGTGTCGAATATGGCAGCATAAAAGATGCTGTGGAATTGAAGACTCAGACACTTTGCCTCCCTTTTTTGTTTGTTCGAATTGTTGTGAAGACTTTGCAGAGAAACAGAGGAAAGTGGTGCAGCCAAAATATGAGTTGGATCATACCGTAAGTCTATTTACCAACCGGGCTAGCAGATCTCCATCGTACATTCAAGGCTTCGAATAAAAGGGCTTCGTCTTCTCCAGATGCCTCGATGATTCGCTGGACAGTGGTTTGGGATCGACCACATTGTTGTACAAGAGTAGTTGTCAAATCGTCCTGCAAACAAAAATGTATTTATGGTCATCAAAAGCTCTTGCAAGTATCAAAATCTTTTAATTATTATGGTAAGCCTAATAATTAGTATGGAAGATAGTATGTTGTAAGTTGAATACTTGCATGATGTTATTGTGGTGATATAAGCTATAAACTTACTATATATCATGATTACGCTAAATGTCCAACGAAAACTTTTCGGAACAAAATACAGAATATAAAACTTGACATCAAATAAGACGAATACTACGAAACTATATATATAGAAAGAGTAAATTCAAAATAAATTCTTTTGATTGATTACACATAAAGAAGAATGATCATGTAATCGAAGAAGATATAAAGACTTGTGAAGGTGCAACAAGTCGAAGATCGTTCATTCTATCTTGCGCCATGTGTCTCTCAGAAAGGAGAAAAAAAAGGAGGTTTGAACATATAGTCTGACTTTTCAACATAATGAAAGCCGCATTGCAAAAAAAAAAAAAAAAAAAAGTTTTATCAATCAGTGTATCAAACGTCGATCGCCTTGGAAGAGTATCACAAACGAAAGAGATCTATTTGGTGAGCTAAAGACAGGGTGTTTTTCAAATGATTGAGCAACATTACCACCTTCTCCATCCTGTTTGCATATTTTTCAAGTCCCTGGATCATGTACTTTTCTGCTCGTAACCCAACTGTATCATAGTAGACGACAAAAGCTTCGGTCGAAAACTCCTCTGGAGCAAAGACTAATGTCCCTTGACGGTTTCTAGGCGTCCCGATGCACCTACAGTTGACACCTCGAAGAATATCTACTGGAATTTCGAAGACAAACTCAGGGGACTACATACCATCATTCTCCATAGTCCTGACACGAGTTTGTCCTTGACCAAACTGAACGAGGGCTAGCTTTCCTCGGAACGTAATGACTTCCCCAACAAATACTGGTTCAGGGGTGGCCAATTTTTTAAAGCTTTTAACTTGGTAATACAAGGATTCTCCAAAGGTTGTACACACCTGTGATGACATGACGTGCTTAAATGGAGAATGCCCCAATCTTAAGTTCCCATTGTGGACAGTCAGAAGAAGGAACTCTTCAAAGGCCCGTGTTTCCATACAGTACTTAATTGCCATGACCTTAGTATGGCCATCTATTCTTTGATTTCATGTCAGGACTTACCAAAACCATGCTATCTTGGTCGATCGCACATGATCCCCAGATCTTTCTTCAAATCACTCTGAAGCCAACAGCCAAAAGAATTCTTCCAACCGTATTGTTTCATGCGATAAACCAAGAAAATCCTTTTCAGCCATCAATCAAGACCGAGGTAGGATTCCCAACAAGAAGCTTGTCACTATCCCATGGACTCATCTGCTACCGTTGGGACAAGTCGAACCTTACTGTCAAGAATTTCACAACTGGTGAGGTCAGGACATTCCAACTACATAGGGGATTTCCAAGAAAGAGGAGTGGGATGTGCTGTTAACCTTCATTGGCTATGGGGAAGTACTAAAGTCATGACAATTAAGTACTGTATGGAAACTCGGGCCTTTGAAGAGTTGCTTCTTCTAACTGTCCACAATGGACAGTCAGAAGAAGGAACTCTTCAAAGGCCCGTGTTTCCATATAATACTTAATTGTCATGACTTTAGTACTTCCCCCATAGCCAATGAAGATTAACAGCACATCCCCTCCTCTTTCTTGGGAATCCCCTATGTAGTTGGAATGTCCTGAACTCACCAGTTGTGAAATTCTTGACAGTAAGGTTCGACTTGCCCCAACGGTAGCAGATGAGTCCATGGGATAGTGACAAGCTTCTTGTTGGGAATCCTACCTCGGTCTTGATTGATGGCTGAAAAGGATTTTCTTGGTTTATCGCATGAAACAATACGGTTGGAAGAATTCTTTTAGCTGTTGGCTTCAGAGTGATTTGAAGAAAGATCTGGGGGTCACGTGCGATCGACCAAGATAGCATGATTTTAGTTTTGGTAAGTGCTGACATGAAATCAAAGAATAGATGGCCATAAGCTCGACAAAGTACGCGTTTCGCTCTCTCACTTTCTAAACCCTCCTGAGAATCCTGATCCAAAGAAACACATTGTTTTTTACAACTAGACTACTTGGTATTAAGAATGTTAATAGACTACTAGATCGATCACATACCTGATCACTACCGCTTGATTCTGCTTCTTGGGAAAGCTCTTGGGATGTCTGTGTTTTTAAAAAATGCCTTAAATTAGAGTCTAATAAAAACAGAGGTGATCCTAATCCAACCAATGTCAAAAAAATTCTCTTGATCCTGTACATATCCATGTGAAACAGAGCATGTATATACACCTTATAACCCTAATACTACTCTACTTAACTTTCTTGAAGGGAATCAATCGGGAATTAGGAAGAACTATCTCAAATACACCTTCTAACCCTAATTTCCCAGTTTCAGAGAACATACCGCAGCATCTCCTTGAACTGGAGAAGTCGGCGGCGGAGAAGTCGACGGTGACGCCTTCTCCGGTGTGAGATTGACGGCGGAGCTAGTAGCAGAATCAGACGGAGCCACTTCTGTAACCAAAACGCGAAGGTTTTGTTTATAACAAAACCAAATTCGAGTTTGGAAAACGCTGGATAACAAAACCAAATTCTTTTAATCGTATTCTAGAAAGGTTAAGAGACACGTGTATTAATTAATACACTAATATCGAAGAGTGAAGCAAAATTGAGTTCAGTTGTTGATTATCGCTCCACGCCGGAGACTCGTACATCTGCGGTGGTATTTCTGTATCTCTCGTGTCTAGCCGAGGCCGTCGTCCCAATGGTTCCTTCTCGCTTCTGGAGCTAATCTGACTATTTCGTTTGCCGGTGAGCTTCTTCAGAATGCGGAGGAGCTTATTCGGATGGGGTTGCATCCGAGTGAGATTATCAGTCGTTATAACAAAGCAATCATTAAGGTTGGTGATTTACTGGCAATGCTACTTTGCAGTTTTGTTACTCCTGTTTGTGTCTGGATGAGTGATATTTGGTTATTGGGTAAGCTGTTGAGAGATTCTGGAGCAACTGGTGGAGAGTGGTTCAGAGACCATGGATGTTCGTAACAACCATGAGGTTGTGTTTCGCATGAGAGCAGCTGTTGCTAGCAAGCAGTTTGGGCAAGAGGAAATTATATGCTCTTTAGTTGCTGATGTAAGTTTTATCCTTGCTTTTTATTTCCTGTTTCCTTCTCTAGATTGTCGTTTCCTCGAGTTGGTTTAGTTTTTAGCTGATGGGTTCAATTCTTTGCTAGGCGTCTGCCCAAAGAATCCAACAAACTTCAATGTGGATAATGCCCGTGTTCCCAAGCTCTTGGGAGGAGGTCTACACATATCCTGTATTGTTCGTGGTATGGTGATGAAAAGTGATGTTGTTGGATCCATTAAGCGTATGGAGAAAACAAAGGTGAGATCAGTCACTTGTTTATACTTTCGGCCATGATTTTGGTCTCTCCTGTTGAAAACAGTTGAGTGTCCGGTAACCACTTTTTATACTTTTCTTCAGCTTGCTGTTTTTGCTGCTGGTGTTGATACGAATGCAACTGAGACTAAAGGAACTGTTCTCATTCATAGTGCTGCGCAGGTTTGTTTATCTTTCTTACAGAACAGAGACTCTCTTGTTCGCAATTTGTTTCTCTTTTTTTTTTACCCAAACTGACAGGATAATTGTTCTTTTTTTGAATTTGTAGCTACAAAGCTATGCAAAAACTGAGGAAGCTAAAGTTGAGGAGTTGATTAAATCTGTTACTGAATCAGGAGCCAAAGTCATTGTACGCGAGGGGACCAGTCGGAGAAATGGCATTGCATTTCTGCGGGCGTTACAAGTATGTGCAGAGCCTCATGTTTGATAATCCTTTTAGCTGTTTTTATTGCGTTCGCTCTGATACCCTCTTGACAGTGTTCCCTTTTTGCTGCTTATGATATACTTGTCTTTACTGCTATTTATGACACAAACTTTTTTTTGCAGAATTATGGTCTTGAAGATCAGTTCAAAGTTTGAACTAACGCGTTTCTGCAGGACAGCTGGGGCTGTTGCTCACGTGAGTGTTTCCTTTTGACTATTTACTTTGAGTATCCAAGAGTGGTTATGTCCTAGTTTTTAATGTTTTATAATTATCAAACAGTTGAAGCTTAGCCGGCCAAGCCCTGATGATCTGGGATATGTTGATTCTATATCAGTTGAGGAAATTGGCGGTGTCACAGTGAGTAGTTTGATGTTCAGATCTTAAGCAGTTTGGACAAGAGGAAATCATTTGCTCTTTAGATGCTGATGTAAGTTTTCCTGTTTTCATTGTCCAGATTTATATTTCCTCAAGTTTAAGGAAGATTTAGTTTGTAGCTGACGGGTTCACTTATTTTCTAGGCGTGCATTCAAGTCTGCCCAAAGAATCCAACAAACTTCAGTGTGGATAATGGCCAAGCTTTTGGGAGGAAGTTTGCACAATTCATATATCGTTTGTGTTATGGTGATGAAAAGTGACGCTGTTGGATCAATTAAGCGTATGATGAAAAGTTTGTTCTGGACACCTATTGTCTCCATCTTGGCCTTAGACGGTTTAATTTCTGATAATGGAAAAAGATGCCTTAGTATGGTACCAATTAGTTTACCTTTTCTCTGATATCTGAAATTACTCAATTTTTGTTTTTCATCATTTTTCTACTATCCATTACATAAACAACTTTTCATGTTTTCAGGAAACTGATTTTCGAGAATGGAAAGTGGTGGCGCAGGAAATAGTTAGGTTTTTGAAATCTGACACTACATTTATGAACATTAGACCTCTAAGATATAGTCTTGTGCTGGATCTTAATCGGGATGCTGGTACACCGCCTGTAAGTAGGTCTCTAAGGTTGACAGATGCAATCTTAAGCAGTTATCACTATAATCAGGTAGTGTTTAACATATTAGTGTTTAGTATCAAGACCTCTCTAAAATTTACACGATTTTATTTATTCAATCGTGCTGTATGATTTCTACCAGGTCAAGTATTCAGAGCTCACGCTGGATTCTTTCAAGATGCTCCAGTGCTTAGAGTGGGAACCGAGTGGTTCACTATATTAGCCAACTGGTGCTAAAAGCCATTGGGGTTGGTCGTAATAACTCCCAGACGTGACTGATCCTACTTTCCCGCCTATCGTCCATCGCTAACACTTTTCTTGGCTGTAAGTTGACTTTATCTTTTGCTGGTATAAGTGATTTTTTTGGCTTTCTGGAATATCATTCCGTGAACCCTGGAATATCATGGCAGGTTTTAGCCACCATCTGTGAGGAGCTTCCTTCTCATGGCATTCTTTTATTATATCGGTAATGTGTGTCGTTTAACTCTTGTATTGTGCTTCTTCTGTTTGGACTATTCAGTTTCTCAACTTCTAACATTAACAATTTCGTTCAGGAAAGATTGGACAGACTTCATCGTCTCCTTTGAGTGCTAGAAGTGCAACCAGCGTTGAAGAGAAAATATTGAGAGACTTTGACTCTCACACAAGCAAACAAGAAGGAGACCCATCAGTTCAAACTTGTCCAAATTAGGGTCTACCATATATGGTCAGTCCGTTGAATATCTCCTTTGTTTTGTCACCATATATAATAGTGAAGTGCCTGGTTTATGGTGAGAAGACAGTGATGTTTGGGTTTTCATTTCTCTTTGTTTTGCATCCTTGTAGGTCAAAACTGTGGAGCCAGGACGACGGTGGAGAGGAGATGGTGGCATGTGATGTGTGTCGAATATGGCAGCATAAAAGATGGTGTGGAATTGAAGACTCAGACACTTTCCCTCCCTTTTTTGTTTGTTCGAATTGTTGTGAAGACTTTGCAGAGAAACAGAGGAAAGTGGTGCAGCCAAAATATGAGTTTCCAAATCCAGAGCATATGTTACTAATTGGAGCAACAGATGCTTACTTGGTTGACGAGATATGTCTTGGACTTCTGTTCCCTTGAGACAATTACCTTTACGATCAATTTGCCTTGTAGGATTTTGTAAGTACCATATCGATATGAAGGCATGAAATGAATGCCACATAAGGAAAACTGGAGGGCATTGAATATGCAACGAAGACATTTTTTGCCGAGGTAAACTGATCCAAGGAAACCATATTAGACAACGATTATTTTCTGATTTGTATACGTGCTTCTGAGAGTCTCGCTAACTTGCCATTCAACAACAACACATTTTGGGGAAACATGCAAATTAGAGATATCATTTCAAATTACGGATTGATATTTCCGAAGTGACAAAAATGACAAAGCCGAGGATGAAAGAATTTGCTGCTCACAAAACACAATGCTCATCACCAATTAATCTTCTCTATGGAAGATTAACAACAGATCATACAGATTCATATCATGGGTACATATATATATATATATATTCATATCGAATTTTTTCATAGAGTTTTGGTTTTATATATGTTAATCAGACTATCGTTACATTATCATATAATATATGGTTCGGTATATGTGTTTATAGACGCTACGAGCTTAGTACATGTATATAGGTCGAGGTTTTTTTTTTTCTTTCTTAAACCGGCCTAAATCGGTTTCGATTGTTATAAACCGAAATAAAATTGAATTGCAGAGAGAAAACCAAGTCGAATCTAAAATATATCTGGAATCTCTCCTTTGTACCGAGAAACGCTACCTTTTCTCTCTCTCTCTCTCTCTCTCTCTCTCTCTCTCTCTCCCAAAAATCGATCATCTTCTTCGTTTTGATTCTTCAATCTCACAATTGTAGACATGGGTCAAACTTTTCGCAAGCTTTTCGATACTTTCTTCGGAAACCAGGAGATGAGGGTACGCTACTTTCTGAATTGTTAATCGATCTATTGGGTTTTGGTCATAATATCCGTTTTCGTTTGCTCGGAAAATAATGAAATGGCTTCTTATAGCTTTGTGCTAATCACACATGATATGATCTTGTTGTATTGAGGAGTCTCCGTACAAACTTTTTGGTATATGAATGCTTATTTGGTGGTCAGGTTGTTATGCTGGGGCTGGATGCGGCTGGCAAAACAACAATACTGTACAAGCTACACATAGGAGAAGTTCTCTCTACTGTTCCCACAATTGGTAGGTTGCGTTTAGATTTGGCCTCTGAGCTCTTGCCATATCTGTCATGTTACTGAGGATTTCAACTTTGTTACTCAGGTTTCAATGTTGAGAAAGTTCAGTACAAGAATGTCATGTTCACTGTTTGGGATGTTGGTGGCCAAGAAAAACTCAGGCCCTTGTGGAGGCATTACTTCAACAATACCGATGGACTTGTAAGTGCCTCGTTTCCATTCTATTATCATGTTTTATCTTCTCATTTTCATTGCTCGATTCGATGCGCTTGTAGATATACGTGGTAGACTCCTTGGACCGAGAGAGAATTGGTAAAGCCAAGCAAGAATTTCAGGTTTTACGCTACCTTTAGATAAATTGTCCAAGGCTTTGTGGGTAATATTAGTCTCGCTGGAGTTTCTAATCTCTGCTTATTGGTTTCTTCAGGAGATTATAAAAGACCCGTTCATGCTCAATAGTGTCATTCTAGTGTTTGCAAACAAACAAGACATGGTAAATGTCAAAGCTCTCCTTATTTTGAAATCTGACTTCATCCATATGATACTAAAATTCTGTATGATCTCAGAGAGGAGCCATGTCACCCCGAGAAGTATGTGAAGGGCTTGGCTTATTAGATCTCAAGAACAGAAAATGGCATATACAAGGCACATGTGCTCTTCAAGGAGATGGACTCTATGAAGGTTTAGACTGGTTATCATCTACGCTCAAAGAGGTTAGAGCCGCTGGTTACTCATCAGTTGGCCCCTCGTTTTAACTCACTCCTACTAGCTAAATCGATATAAGAAAAAGTAATCAAGCTCATGGTGTCTCAGTCTCTCCACCATTATATACCTTTGATCTATGGCCATTGTCTTCTTCTTGGCCTCTGATATGGTACTATCACAAATTAAAATATCTTAAGACTTTGGTAATGGAAGGTTTTTGGTTTTCTTTTGTCTTCATATGGCTCTGCTTCTGAAAGCTAATGTTAGTGTCGATTAGGCTCCCTTTTGCATGATACGTCATTGGAGCTTCATTGTAAATTCTGATGGGGAAAATGTACCTTAAAGCTTGTGATAATGATTGATCTTCTTTCTGTCTCTAAACGGTTGTGCCTTACATGTATATATGCTAGAGCATTACAAAACTTGGTAATAAACAGAAACTTTATCGAGATATTAGAAAGTTGAGAAGAAATTACGAATGAAACTTAAACAAAAAGGATTTGATTAAAAATTCTGTTTGGTTTTCTTAAAATAAGAAAAACAGAACAACCTAAGGAAACAAAATAAACGACTATCTTTTTTCCCAGAGAGAAGGAAATGATTTCAAAAGGGGCTATAAGAGGTTCTTCTCTACTCTAAGGACTTGTGTTGCTTGCTCTTGATAGCAAGTTCTTTCACCATCTTCGTTAGCTGCCTCATGCTCACGTCTTTCAAGCTTTCTTCATCAATCGCCTTCTTTTTCTTCTTCTTACCCTCGGCCTCTGCTTTGCTCTCACCATTGTTGTCAAGAACCATCTCCACAACATCCTCTTTGTTCTTGTTGTCGCCAACAGGAGCCAGCTCCGCATCGCTTATATCATCAGCCTCAAAATCTGACCACTCATCGCTGTCTGATCCGGTTTCTTTCTTACCAAGAGGTGAAAAAGAAGCAGCTTGAGTCTTCATCTTGTCTGAAACTGGAGCCACTTCTGATTCATTATCAGTCAGTTCAGCAGACTCGCACATCTCTTCTTCCTCTGACTCGCTTTCTTCTGAGTCGTTGTCTGATTCGACTTCTCTCGGTTCATCAGCTATCAAAACTGTTGTGGCAGATTCCACCTTGCTCACATTTTCACTTGCAGAGACTTCAGACCCAGATGCCTCTTGGTTTGAATCATCCTCCTCCTCCCCTGGATCAGTTTCATACTCTGTTTCGTCTGATTCAGATTCAGAATCATTCTTCATCTGTTCAGTCTCTGATTTTTTGTTGCAGGCCACAATGTTTGTGATGGTTGAAGCAGCATGGTTCACAACTACAAAATCATCCTCCTGCCGTTTTTCTTGTTCTTCAACTAGAACAAAACTTTCGGAAGGTGAAAAGTTGTTGGTTTCTGCAAAGAAAGTCCCCCATGGAAATTAAGAAATGCAAAGAAGAAAACAATGAAACAATCAAACAACATTGAATGGGTATGCTTGTGTATATACCTATGCCATTCATCTGTTCTTTGGTAGTGTTTGCATCAACGAAAGTGATATCACCAAGATCACCATATAATACATCAACATCTGGATCATTCTTCAAACTATCCCATTCCTTCTCCAAAGAATCACTTAAATCTCTCACAGAGATAACTTCAGTCTCCTCGGTTTTCTCTGATTTTGCCTCAGATTTGGAGCCTGCATATTACAGCAAAACTTGATCACAAACACATTCAACTTATAAGAACATGACATTCATCTGTTTCAAAAGAGAAGCATTGCACATACCGACAGGAGAATCTTCGTTCTTCTTTGCAGTCTTCAAACTCATATCAGCCATGGCTTCTTCTAACAATTTGACAGACCTTCTTGTGCTGTACACACGCTGAACAGTCTCATCCTTCTTAGAAGATGCAGCCACCTGAGTTCTCCTTGTGCTTCGTGCCGCCGGAGTTTTGCTCACATTAGCTTCAGGTATCACATCCGTAACCTCCAACTTCTTAGCAACTGATGTAGCAGCCGCACTTCTACGGCTCTGAGGTACCGAAGGAATAGCGAGCACATTCGAGTTTCTGTTCTCTTGCTCCATTTCACCAGCCAGAGACTTGCTTGTGACAAGACAAGAACGGGTCACCAATTCTGATGCTTGAGTCTCATCTTTCACCTTCCTTCGAGTGGTTCTAGCCGCAGTACGAGCAGCACTCGGCATATTCTTTGCTACACTGGTTGGAGACAGGTCGGATTGATTCATGAACTCATCAATACCTTCAACCTATCAAATCAGAATGGTCAGACAAACTATGAAACCAAAGACAAAACTATCAACACACATTTGCATCGATCTCCCCCCTAGATAAGATAAATCAATCAAATACGATTCATGATCATTAATGACTCAACAGATCCAAATCCACTAACCGAAATGTTCCGATTCATATTCTCACTATCAAATAAATCAACAAACTTGACACATTTCTAAAAATCCCAATCGATTTCAGTATTCATTCTTACAGAAACAGATGAATCTACAATTAATTACAGATTCTAGATAGTTATAAGATACCGATCTCAAATCATTTCCAGAAAACTGCTAAAATGACAAATCTCATTCGATTCACAAACAAAATCGATGCAAAAACTTACAGTCTCAAGAGCAATGAGAGCATCAGCCATGGCGATATTGGTCATATTCGCCGGAATCTTGTTCCTCTTACAGAAAAACTGAAGATCTCTTCTCGAAAGACTCTGGAAATCCATCGCGACGATATTGGGATGAGAAAATGAAAATGACAGTTGAAGAGAAAAAAAAACGAGAAGTTTCTGCTATGAATCTCTTAAGACCCGAAGATGAAGGATATTTATACATTCGACAAAGGTTACAAAACCCTAACTCCCTTAAACCGAAGGTGACCGTTAGAGCGTAAAATTTCGAATTTTAAACATATCATGGGCCATAAATATCAAAAGGCCCATTAGTCTATGGGCTTTTAATTGGGTAACGTAGAAAACACGCGCTTTTCGGGAGCGCGTGTAAAAAAAGTGAAGGGATTCACCATCCGGAGGAGAGAGAGAGAGAGAGAGAGGAAGGCGAAAGAGAGACGGAGTCACGGAGAGGAGAGAGACGACGAACGAATCGGAAGTTTAAGAGCGAGAGAGTGTGTTTTTGAGAGAGACTCGCTTTTACAGAGAGACGGTGGTTAGGAGAAGATTTAGGTTTAACTTTTAACCTAATCTACGGAGAAGCGGTAGGGTTATGAGAGTTTTCCAAATCTGAATGGAAAGCTTAGTCCTCGAAGGATTCATTTGTTTTAGCTTGTATTGGATCCGTCTTTTTCACCGACGGCTGAGTTGATTTTCAGGTAGATCAATATAAAGAAACTGGTTTTTCTGGGGAATGGTAGACTTTTTAGGCTTGGTTTGAGGTAGTGACGTAGAAGAAACTAGTAGAGGAAGTGTGATCTTAGTGAGATAGAAATGGCGAGTCCAGGATCAGGTGCGGTTGAGTGGACGGTGGGGTCGATTGTGTGGGTTAGGAGGAGGAATGGGTCATGGTGGCCAGGGAGGATATTGGGACAAGAAGATCTTGACTCTACGGTTATCACTTCGCCACGATCTGGAACTCCGGTGAAGTTACTAGGGAGAGAAGATGCAAGTGTGTAAGTCTCTTCTTTTGTTTGTGTGGAGTGTGGAGTTTTACTTTGTTTTGAAGTTGATACTGAATGTGTTTTTTTTTGTTTGTTTCGTAATGTGCGTAGGGATTGGTACAATTTGGAGAAATCGAAGCGTGTCAGGCCATTTCGGTGTGGCGATTTTGATGAATGTATTGAGAAGGTAGAATCGTCTCAGAGTTTGACAATGAGAAAGAGGGAGAAGTATGCTCGTAGAGAAGATGCAATTCTCCATGCTCTTGAACTTGAAAAGGAAATGCAGAAGAATGAGGTGAAACTAGTTCCTGTCGAGGCTAGGGATAACTCTCCTAATGCAACCAGGGAAAGAATGGGTAGATCTAGGGTTCTGGATATCTCTAATGGGACACGAGAACCAGCTGATAGTCTAGGGTTTAACCATTTTGGTAATGTTCATTTGCAAAAAGATAAAGAGGAAGATCAGCCAAGTTGTGAGGACGAGGTTGTGCCTCGAATGAGAGGCTTGCAGGACTTTGGGCTAAGAACTGCCTCTTCTAAGCGGAAGTTTTTAGGTTCCAATGGTCCTGCAACGTCCTCAAAGTCTCTGGCTAGAAGCAACTCTCCAGCTTCTTCTAGTGGAGATTATAGCATGGAGAGGCCCAGTTATACCCTCGGTAAGATGATTTTGGAGACTGTTATGTGTGTGGTTGGACACTAAAGGCTTCTACCTCTTTTAGACATGAACTTTGTATTCAATTCTGGCTCTGTTTCAGGAAAGGAAAACACTAGAAGTATGATGGAGGCTAAAAGGACGAAATATATGTTTACCCCAAATGAATCCAATGACGTTTCAGACCTGCATGAGAGTTTGCTAAGCCACAGGGAGGCAATGCTTTCCTCCTTTCCTGGTGGTGGTAGTTCTCGATATGCACTTCCAGAATATGAACCTCCTGAGTTTTTGGAAGAATTTGACTCTGAGTATTCTGAATCTGAAACTGTATCTTCTGATATGGAAGAGGATACTGATGATGATGTTCCCTTGCTGTCAGGTGAAACTTTTCTGGACGGCTAAAAGCTAGTTTGTTTTCAGTTGTTTCAGATTATACTCATATCTATTTTCTCTTTTGTCTCGCATTAGTGTCAAGCCTCAGATCTTTAGAAGCATTTAACCTTTCTGGCTGCTTAGATTACAGTTATATATGTGTTGCATAGTTCTAAATCAGTCCCTGACTAGAGTTTGAAATCTTCTCCTTCCAGGATCTGGGCGTCACTCGGAGCAACGCAATAATTTTAGTAGAGATATGTCAGAAGAAGATGAAACCACCAGCAGTGAGGAAGACCATTATGAGTCATCCATATCTGGTGACTCTTCCTACCTATATTCCCACGATCCTGATAGTGAAGCTGGTGCCGTTTCCAAGTGGCAGCTCAAGGGAAAAAGAAACCTTCGTAATCTTCCAAGAAGATCCGCACGTAAGAGAGAGATGCATCGTAAGCGTGTTGAAGACGGAAGATATTGTGAATATAAGAGTAGAGCATTTGGTCAAAAGCCTATTGGTTATGGGTTAGATTTTAATGGGACAGACGATATGAGTGATGGAACTGATGACACTGATCGCAGCGGAAGGCAGTTCGGAGACAGAATGATTGAACCAGGTGATTATGATTATCAGCTCTCAACTATGGTTGCATCTGAATGTAAGAACATTTACAGCCATGATATGCTGGACTGGGAAGATGATCCTTGGGAAGACCGTATTGGAGTGAAGAAACGAAGGGAGAAAAAACCCGAAGATTTGGGCCAGAAGTTTGATGCTTCTCATCGAAATATTGGCAGAAAAATATATCCTCGATTGATGGACGTGAATTTAGAAGTGCGGGGAAGCTATCAGAAAGGGCCTGTCCCAATTGTCTCCCTTATGAGTAAGTTAAATGGCAGAGCAATAATTGGACATCCAGTTGAAATCGAAGTCTTAGGAGACGGTTCCTCCGGGTCATATTTACAGACAAATGATTACTTTGGTAATGAAACAACTTATCATGACAAACCTCTTCTGCTTCCCCATGCTTGGAAGACAGCAAGAAGGAGTAACTCACGGGTTCCACGGCTGCATCCATTCTCATCATCGCTTGAAGCTGATGATGACTATCATTCTCCGGTGGATCAGGGGAGAAAACCGGTGTTTAAGAGACTCGCTTCAGGAAATTTTAGTAATGATGATAATGCGGTGAGGAGAAGCAATCTAATGCACATTCCACGACCACCTGTAGAAAGAAAGCAGCAACAGCAAAGGAAGTTGCTGAAGAACACAAACTCAACCGCTAGTCAAAAGACAAGGGCACTATCATCATTCAGCAGTGAACAAGGACACAATGGGATGAAGGCTTTACAGGGCAGGACACATGAGCTCTCTAACAGACGGGTATTACCAGGGCCACCAACCGTGGCCTGCATACCGGTCAAACTAGTATTTAGCAGATTACTCGAGAAGATAAATAGACCCCCATCAAAGCCAACCATGAAAGCCTTTAACGAGAGAAGAAGAGATCAATAGCAAGAGCTTTACTCAAGTCAAACGAGACTTACAGGTACAATAACATAGCCATTTCTTGTCTCTGGTTTTTGTAGATTGGGAATGGTGTGTAGGGTCTTTTTTGAGCAACCATCAGGCCTTTATTATGTGATGATTCTGAGGGAAAATTAGTCGTAGGGAGAACAATTTACTTAGAGAGACTCTGTTTACGTATTGGTACAGATCAGATCAGGTGAAGAAGAAGAAGTAGAACAATAGACCCACTGGTTCGTTTTGTATATTTCTCTCTCTTGAGATAGCTTTTATGTATCTTTCTTTGATTAGTCTTAGATGGCTTTTTGATTTTTGAATCTTTACTGGCGTACTAAGTTGCACATATTTTCATTTGTTCTATGGGAGATTCTCCATAAGCTGATGATGTCTTCTATAACCTGTCGTCTGGTCAATGCTGGTTTAGAATTTGATTAATTGTGTTCTTTCTTTCATTGACGATTACCGGAACCTAGGCTCTATGTTTCTGGCTTTGTTTTACTATGCACCAAACTCCTTGAGACTTGGTCTAGTGTCCGTTTGGTTTTTATACGGGCTCAACTTCAGCTCGTGTTTAGTTGGTTGATTTTAAGTTTGATCTTAGAGAAGCCTTACCAAATTAAAATCAAACTTCATTATGATCGGTTTCATATGCTTACCAACATAGACGTCCAAACACAACAGAACTACTTCATAGTTCCTTAGGACACTGTTTGACATATTACAGTTTCTTTATTTAAAGTCTTATTACAACATTACACAAGGAGTGAGAGAGAACTCTTAGACATGTTGAGTTTTGTCGGTGTCCTCAAGACTGGTTGGACGAAACCAAGCAGTCTCCTCGAGCACGGCAGAGTCCTGGCGTGCAGCCTCCGCGGCAGGACTGTGCTCAGTCGTGGAAGGACCAAAAACTCCAGTTTGAGGATGAGGAGACCAATATTTATCAGAATCCGGCTTTATGACTTCATCAGGAACTGCACTTGCCTGCAATTCATCCTCCACGTTCTTGTCATACCCCGAGGAATGACCACTCCTGCTGTTATAAGAAGAAATTACCAATATTATAAGTTTAATCAGATCATATATATCAACAACAAAAATCAGAAAAAAGAAATACACTTTTCCAGTTGGGTGGGAGATAGTTGCTTGGTAGGTGAGACATGGCCACCACAAAAAAAAAAAAAAAGTCGCAACAAACATATAACTGTTATAATAATAATATAATTTTATTGGAATAATAAATATAAAGAAAGATAAAAATATTTATACCCGAGTGGTAATGGAACACTGATAAATAAAAAAGAGAGCGAGGAAGAGAGAAATGTTCTGATGATGTTATTGATATCAGATTATCATATACGTTCGTATATATAGTGGTGAAAAGAAAAAGTTACTGTGCTCGTATAGTGACGGTGGGANGTTACTGTGCTCGCATAGTGACAGTGGGGTCCACATTTATAATAAAAATTTGTGCAGACGCGTTTGTTGACAGACGCATTTGTTGACTTTCTACACTGGTCTCCAAGGGGAAGTGTTAGAAAGTCAACAAATGCGTCTGTCAACAAACGCGTCTGCACAAATTTTTATTATAAATGTAGACCCCACTGTTACTATATGAACACAGTAACTTTCTCTTTTCACCACTATATATACGAATGTATATGATAATCTGATATCAATAACATCATCAGAACATTTCTCTCTTCCTCGCTCTCTCTTTTATTTATCAGTGTTCCATTCCCACTCGGATATAAATATTTTTGTCTTTCTTTATATTTATTATTCCGATAAAATTATACTATTATTATAACATAAATCAAGTAATGTCAAAAATATGTCATAGTCGACCATCATCAATGATTCTATCATTACATACTGAAAGATGTCGGTCCAATTTCTTATCGTAATCTCACAGTATTAGCTAATCAGCCACGTCACATCTACTCATCTCACACATTTAATGGATTATACATAGCAGATAAATAAGACAAGAATCCCCAACAATAAAAGAAGCTCGAAATTAAAAATGGAAGATCGTGTTAAGTGAAGGAATTAAAAACTTGAGACTAATCTACCAACTAATGTTTATGAGAATTAAGTAAGGGTATGGATGTAAATTCGTTTAAATGACACGTGTCAAATCTTGAAACGGATTAGGTTGGGCATTATCCATTTGGGCCAAATGGCATATGCCATTTTGCTAGCATTGTACACTGTACATTTGCTTATGCTTTTCTGTACGAATAAAATTTTATTTCTAAGTGAAGGAATGATATTTGTAAAAATGATAGAAGAATATTATCTGAAAAAGACTTTTAAGGTTTTAATACACTTACCGCAAAAATCTCATGATTCTTTTCAGATCCATTTCTTTAAAATCAAGCAAAATTTATAATTGTCGAAAAAGTAAAAGCAAATTATATGGCGACTGAAAATATTTACAGAAAATTTTAAATATTAATATAACTGATCTGAATCCTCCCTAGTCGCTAAAGAAACCTGAAATATCTGAACTTTCTAGATCTAGAAATAGCAGTATCTGGTATTTCACGAAATGGAACATTAAAATATGGTTGGACCAACTAGTCTAATGATCATACACACAGAGAAATAATCAAACACCCAAAACTCTATTATGCTGTTTGATGTGTTTATATCAGCTTCACCCTAATCAAAACCATGTACTATATAGTCTATACTGTCCATTATTTTGGTAAAAATGAACATTTCCACAGAAACATCAAACAATTTGTAAGAAGCAAAGCTAGAACAACGGAAGAGAGTAATGAGTGATGATACCGTGAAGTGAATAGAGCAGAGGCTGAAGCGGTGGCGCGTGGAGAAGCGCGTGGTAATCCGGCGTTGACAAGGTGTTTCTTCAAGCCGGTGATCAACTGAAAATTCTTGATTCTAGTTGCCATACAAAGCTTGTTTCTTCCTCGGAGATTAAAAGAGAGAGTAGAGGTTTTTTTTTTATTACTTTATCTTTGAGTTAGTATGAAGGATGATATATAAGTATGTTTAAGGTGTGTATCTCTATATATGCTTTTGAAAGAGATTGGGATTAGGACACAAACACACAATCTGATCCTCGTGTTCCACCTACCAAACGTTGCCGTTTCACTTTCTTTCGAATCCTAACGCCGTTACTTAACAGAATTGACGGTTAATGATTCATAAAGATCTGACGCCGTTACTTAACGGAAAAGACTGTGTTAATGTATCTAAACGGCCCAGTAAATCCAGTTTTTGTAAGGCTTTGGGCTTGAATTAGGTTTAGGCCCTTTTAAAAGTCTTTCTCCCTCTTCAACGAGGTGCAAGACACGTGTATCACGTTCCTTTAACTTCTTCCTTTCTCTAGACAAAATCGAGAAAAATTGAAGAAGAGACTCAGATCCACCTTGAAACGACGATCCAGATCTGTGAAGAAAAAAATGGCGCTCGAATGGGTTGTTCTAGGTTACGCAGCGGCGGCGGAAGCGATAATGGTGGTGTTATTGACGATGCCGGGACTTGACGGACTCCGCAAAGGATTAGTCGCCGTGACGCGTAATCTTCTGAAACCTTTTCTCTCGATCGTTCCTTTCTGTCTCTTCCTTTTGATGGATATTTACTGGAAGTACGAGACGATGCCTTCGTGCGACGGTGAATCGTGTACTCCATCGGAGCATCTTCGTCATCAGAAATCGATGATGAAATCTCAGCGTAACGCGCTTCTTATTGCTGCTGCACTCGTGTTTTACTGGATTCTCTACTCGGTGACTCACTTGGTTGTGAAGATTGAGCAACTTAATCAGAGGATCGAGAGGATCAAGAACAAGGATTGATCGTCTCGTTTCAGGTCCATTTTAGTGTAATGCCTTTTTTGGTTTTCTGAGTATTTCTCCAATTTCGTTAGGTTGAACTGGTTTCTGCGTTTCCGATGTTTGTGATTTGTGCGTTTATATTCTGGAGATTCAAGGATCTATCCTACTTTGCTTGGATTCTGAATTTGAAGTTGTTTTGGTTGCATTGCTTGATTCTGTGTCGCACACTGTGATGTGATGTCTCTTATGCTGATTAGTGACTATGAATTACAGAATTAGAGCTAGTGTTTACAGATTTGGTAATCAGGGAATTCTTTTGTGTAGTTGTTTTCAGTGTCTGGTTTCGGTTTTCCGGGTGAAATTCAAACTGTTTCCTTGGTGCACTGTATAACATGGTGCATCCGAGAAGTAGTTGTTTATGTGCTTGATGTGCTTTGTTAGATGCAAGAACCGATCATGAACCCTAGAGAAGCTATGCAAGCTTAGAGTAGCGTTTATGTAAACTTATGTTACAAGCTAAGAGCACCAACATAATAGCTTCTAATCAATCACCAATCATGAATCCTAGAGATCCGCTATGTAAGCTTAGAATAGTGTCTTCGAATTGCTTGTTGGTAATCTCGGTTTTAAGGTAAATCCTTGGCGGATTTTGATAGATAATGTAGGAGAGAAAGCTGATGAACATGTATTTGCTTCTCTGTTGACCTTGGCTAAACACGTTTGTTTTATATTCTTGCTTTGAAATATCCAAATTCTAGTAGTTTACCTCTTGACAGTGATCATATTGTTGCTTCTACTTTGAAGTAGTTGTGTAATGCTTCATTTCTTTTTCTCGGATTTGAAGTATTCAAGTTCTCTCGGTCACCTTTCAAAACCTTTGAATTCGGTCACTCCTACTTGAGAGATGTATAGAATCGAAAAAGATATTTCGAGTATCTTAGTGAGAGAGGAACTCAACACAGCGCCATAGTTGGCCTCAGTAGTGAATAGTGATGCATAAATTAGTTTTTGCTTCTTCTTCATTTACATATTCAAATGTTGTATTTTATACCGAACAGGCTAACACTCACAGTTTCCTGCAAACACAAACCAAATAATGAATTTACTTTTGTGTTTTTGTTTGGTCATGGTGGGCTAGATCTTTTGTGTTCGTCTTTATATTTTGCGCGGGTGATTGATTAGGACCTAGTATGTTCGTGTCTTTGTATCATAGGCATACATATACGCAAAGTTTTAGCATTGCATCCAATAATGGACTAATCATTTTCATAGGCCACAAATCTGGCCTTGTTTTTTCGTCTTAGGGTGGTGGGGATCATTAGGGAAAAATGATTAGTTAAGAGTAAAGAACAAATTATTCTGTCTTTTGTGTAACTTAAGAAGCAAAGTATATGAAAACATTCTACTTTCCTCTCTGGCAAAGAAAACGAATATATTCTTTGACTATACTTTCGTTTTCCTCCCTAATTTTCTTAAATCATTCTGGGAGTTTTACCAGCCACAACTTTATAATATTTTGAAAAAGCGACCATGTGCTAGGTGCCCTTGGAAACGGTCCATAAATGCATAAATAAAGTCGACAGTAATCAATCATGGCCCAAAAGTCTTTGAATCTGTTCAAACTAGTTCGACACGTATCGTTAGATTCGTTACACAGAGATTCTCGATGACCTCGTTCTTCGTGCCATGTGTTTCCACCCACCACTTAACCATCGTCTAATCTCCGTCCACTTCGCTAGCTCTTTCCACGTGTCAGCATCGCACTTAATCTTTCCCGAAATATCTTATCCTTGACATAAAAAAAGGAAACCTTATTTATATAAAGGACCGCAAAACCAGAACCCATGTTCATGGGCGTGACATGTTACATGAGAAACAGAATTCGTAATGAGATAATGTTTTAAATTCCAATATTCCAATACGTAAATCAAGATTTTATATTTCAATTAATTTTAATTAAGGAGCCGACTATATATACACTTCCATTAAAAAACACATTTGTTCGTATAAATGCCACTGTCTCAACTCTTGATAAATTAGAAGCGGCGTGGTAGAAAAAAATGCACTATCAAGAACAGATGGAGTCTCTAATGTTGAACGAAGAACGCAGACGTGGAAACTACGTTAGAGACGCAGAAGCTGAATCAGACGAAGGTTTTAACTCTCCTTCTTCATTTCCAGACTCTCCTGACGATTCAGACCGTCGCAGTTCCTCATCTTCAAGGTATTAAAAACTAAAAAAAAACGGTTTAGCCCCTGAGTTTAGGATTTTGATAGAATAAACCCCAACAATTAGGGCGTTTGTAGATCTATCTTATAGTTTGAGGGTATAATACGAATATTTCATTTAAGAGGACTTCAAAGAAATATATATTTATGTTGCGTATTTATCTTTATGTTTGGGACATTTCTATAACAGGAGAGGATTGTCGAAACATTATAAAGGCAAGTCACAATCATTCTCATCGTTGAACGAAGCACTAAGCGTAGAAGATCTCGCGAAACCTGAGAATCCATTCAACGCAAAACTGAAGCAAAGACGAGAGAGCTCTCACTATCGTCGATGCGGTGGCTCATCGGAGCGAAATCTAAGCGGCCACGACGTTTATCACGGCGGAAACGATAGACCACCGCGACTTTCCGGTAATAGACCGCCTCTACGAGCTCAGACTCTCTCGGCGGCTCATATTTCGGCTTTGCTTACTCGAACCTAAACCGGAAAATCAGTAGTAGTCTTTCTTTTTTAACCCGAAGAGAACCGGGTTTTGGTTTGGCATGATGTTTTTTTTTTCGAGCTTCAGTATTCTAATTTGTATAATTTACTTACAAGCGTTTGTTACGACTCTTTTCATAAATTTGTAATATTCCGTTTTAGTTTTGGAATTAGCTCTAATCTACACTTAAACCGTATATACAAATATAACTACTTTACTAATCTCCCGTATTCATCATTTTTCTCAAAAATGTGATTTCTGAATTATTTTTTTAGTTGTGATGAAAAATGGTTAGTAATAGATGATGAATAACCCAAGATATTAAATGGATGTGACAAAATGTAAAACAATTTAACATAATTCCTAAATGATAAAAATCACCATATGTTTATGATCATTCATTTATAGTATATGGTGATCGTTCTTTCATTTAGTACTAGTACAATAATGTTTTGCCTCAATTCATCAAATCTGGAAGAAGACGCATTATGGATTATATGCAAACGCAGAGAAATCTTAATGTGGGGGGGGGTATATTCCGAATTTATATATAGTACGGGGGTCGTTTGTAAATTATGAAACTCTTATAGCGCGGTGAAGATGACGAAGCTTTGACTGAGTTGGTAAAACGGACGTGCCTTCTCTAGAAGTTGACACCACGATTCAGTGTTGCAGTTTAGCTCTGAACAAGGAGAAGATTAAACCATTTGGGTTGGTTTCGAAGATCTGAAAAATTATTCGAATTCGTCGTTTCAGGTTTTCGACTGTCCAATTTCATCGGTAAACAATGTCTTCTTTCGAGATGAATGACCTAAAAAGTAAGTTTCCGAATTAACTCTTCGTATTGCGATGTATATCCATTGATTTCAGATTGAGTTATTAGGTTTTGATGAGGAACTGATTGGATTAAAGTATGACTGTGAATATTTTAGGTTTTATTGTTCTCTAGGGTGTTGCATTTGCACCAGTCATTTTGAACTCTCTCTCGTTTGAATTTTGATGATGATGGTGTTATATGCAGAGATTGGGCTAGGCTTGACTGGATTTGGTGTGTTCTTTACATTTCTCGGAGTGATTTTTGTGTTTGACAAGGGACTCATCGCCATGGGGAATGTAGGTATATATATAACCATATTTGTGCTTTTACAAGTTTTTTAGCTAGATTTGAAGGTGTACTTAAAGTCTCTATGATCCATTCCAACAGATTCTCTTCTTGGCTGGTGTGACTCTAACCATTGGGATTAATCCAGCAATCCAATTCTTTACAAAACGGCGAAACTTTAAGGTTCTTTCACTATACTTTCCTGAATGTCCAATGATTAGCGAGGAAGAATCTTGCCGCTTTTCGTATCTTTGCGTTTTGTGGATTATAGTACTTAGTAGCTTGTCTACTTCTTGATATACAGGGAACTATATCATTTGGATTGGGTTTCTTGCTGGTTGTGTTTGGATGGCCTGTTTTCGGTTTGCTTCTAGAATCATATGGCTTCCTTGTGCTCTTCAGGTGAGTTTCGTCTTCTTGAATACTGTGGATATATCGCTTCATGTATAGTTTAGGTTTGTTTATTGATGTCTTTTCTCCATTCTTTTGTCATGTTAAAGCGGTTTCTGGCCTACACTTGCCGTCTTCCTTCAAAAAATACCTCTATTAGGCTGGATTATGCAACAACCATACATCAGATCGGTACATTTCTCTGCTCTCAGTATTACTTTCTAAACATGTCTGCCTTGTTAAATTGAAATCTCACCGACTTTTGGTCATTGTATTAGTTGCTGGATCGTTACCGTGGAAGGCGTGTTCCTGTCTAAGCCTTCTTCACACACAAGTACATATCACATCCTATAAAATTGATTGTTAATACACAGGTGTAGATGTATATAACAGTCTCAAACTCATTGTAAATGATTGTGAACTGGACTTATGAATAATATTACTTGATGTAGTCTTGTCTTTGTTTTTCCTAAGAATACTGACATACTGTGTGATCATGTCATCATCTACTACATTTATTAAAAGCTTCTTTGTATTTTTTTTTTTCAATGGAGATTTGCTTTGTCCAACTACTCTAGTTATATAGGTTCATGGTAATTCAGACTACTATCCAACTATGAAGCTTTACATTCTCATTTATGATATTTGACGTGATTGGGCTAGATAGATGTGTATATTTAGATTTTTGGTGTATATCATTTACAGTTCGAGATACAAAAACAAAATATAAAGTAATGCAGAATGCCCATGAAAAAAGCACGTTTCATTCCTCACCTACTCACTGGTCCAGTGAATTTTGGCGCATAAAGGAGTGGTCGTTGTTTACTATATCCACTGACCAAGCGAAAAACTTTTATAATCATATAAAACAACCCATTCTATCATCCTTTACCAGAATTCACATATAACCCAAATTTAATTGGAAAAAATGGTAGTCAAACTCTATGGGCAGATAAAAGCAGCTTGTCCACAAAGAGTATTGCTCTGTTTTTTGGAGAAAGGCATCGAGTTTGAAGTTGTTCATGTCGATCTCGATACACTCGAGCAGAAAAAACCAGAACATCTTCTTCGTCAGGTAACATCATATTCATCATTGAAAATACTATCCAAATAGTTCATTTGTGTAATTCTTTGTGTTGTATGCCTTTATTAGCCTTTTGGTCAAGTTCCAGCTATTGAAGATGGATATTTGAAGCTTTTTGGTGAGATACATTCTCCAAATTTCAGTTTGACTACATAGTTTCTCTACAAATTTTCATTATAAGAATTTTTATAGTAAGAAATGTTAATTGTTTTGAATTTTATTTTATTTTAAAAGAATCACGAGCCATAGTGAGGTACTACGCGACTAAGTATGCGGACCAAGGAACGGACCTATTGGGGAAGACATTGGAACAACGAGCCATCGTGGACCAATGGATGGAAGTTGAGGCTAACAATTTTAACGTTGTGGGTCTACCTTTAGTTATGAACGTCGTGTTTAAGCCCAAGTTTGGTGAACCATGTGACGTGGCTTTGGTCGAGGAGCTAAAGGTCCGGTTCGAGAAAATCCTGGACGTGTATGAGAACCGGTTAGCTACGAACCGGTACTTGGCTGGTGATGAATTCACGTTGGCTGATTTGACTCACACACCTGGTTTGAGGTATATGATGAATGAACCAAGTTTGAGCGGTATGATTACGTCTCGAGAGAATGTTAACCGGTGGTGGGATGAGATTTCGGCTAGACCGGCTTGGAAGAAACTCATGGAAATGGCTGCTTATGAAACTAGCTCGGATGCATAGATGATCAGGCCCGGCTCTAAGCATGTGCAAAGGGTGCTTATGCACTGGGTCAAGGTCCAAGACGTTTTTTTATGTGTTAAAAAAGATACAAAAAGATTCCAAATTTTTTTTTCCCCTTTAGTTTAGAGTTTTTTTTTTTTTTTTTTGCTCAGGGCCCAATCAAAGTTTGAGCCGGGCCTGTAGATGATAATGTATTGTTGTAATATTTGGACTAAACAAAAGTTTAAGTTTAGTTTGCATGTTGTACTGTCTTCATTTTAAATGTAAGTTTAACATTGGTTTATTGATGTTAAATTAAATTCCAACTCAAAACAATTTGAAATTTACCAAAAATGCTTATGCCATCACATGTTATTACCTATTTCCACAAAAAAATGTAAAAAAATCATTCCTTTTTACACCATGAAACAACTTATGTGGAACATACTTTACAATATTAGCAATATCTATACTCCATATTAATCTCAACATCTAACGCCTGACAAAAGACAAAATGAATCAATAACATAACAACACATCAATTATCCATACCGACACATCAATTACCATATTGGTTTTGTTAATATTAAAACAGAAACAAGTGAATTAATGTGAAACAAAACATAATCGAATTATATTATCTCCATAGAATATTCAACGACCGAAACATTTTGGTCAAATGAGTCATGTCCTCAATTTCCAAAGGGAGGATACCTTGAAAAAGATTATGTACTCTTACAATTGCGAGGTCGCATTCATGGACACATTGTTGGATTTGTGCATTGTAAACAACATCGGAACCAAGTTTTTTTTACGTCCAAAAACACTAGTTTATGGCATGTGTATTGGTAACCACTTGACTATTGCATATTATAAATTCTGAAATATAGTAAACAAGCATAACCAGTTCTTAAAATGATAATTTATGAACTTTCAACTTAAAACAATTTGACAATTAACAAAAATGCCCATATCAATTTTTTTGTAACCACTCAACTATTGGATATTATAAATTATTAAATGTAGCAATCAAACATAACCTGTTCTTAAAATGATGATTTATGAACTTCCAACTCAAAATAATTTGACAATTAACACAAAATACCCATATCATTTGTTTTTTAATAAGAAAATAAGTAAAAAAAGGTTATGTACTTTTACAATTGCGAGATCGCATTCATGAACACATTGTTGGATTTGTGCACTGTAAACAACATCGGAACCAGGTTTTTTTATGTCCAAAAACACTACTTTATGGCATGTGTATTGGTAACCACTTGACTATTGCATATTATAAATTCTGAAATATAGCAAACAAGCATAACCAGTTCTTAAAATGATAATTTATGAAATTTCAACTCAAAACAATTTGACAATTAACAAAAATGCCCATATCATTTTTTTGCAACCACTCAACCATTGGATATTATAAATTATTAAATGTAGCAAACAAACATAACCAGTTCTTAAAATGATGATTTATGAATTTCCAACTCAAAACAATTTGACAATTAACAAAAAATGCCCATATCATTTGTTTTTTAATAAGAAAATCAGTAAAAAAGGGTTATATACTCTTACAATTGCGAGGTCGCATTCATGGACACATTGTTGGATTTGTGCACTGTAAACAACATCGGAACCAGGTTTTTTTATGTCCAAAAACACTACTTTATGACGTGTGTATTGGTAACTACTTGACTATTGCATATTATAAATTTTGAAATGTAGCAAACAAGCATAACCAGTTCTTAAAATTATAATTTATGAACTTTCAACTCAAAACAATTTGACAATTAACAAAAATGCCCATATCAATTTTTTTTGTAACCACTCAACCATTGGATATTATAAATTATTAGATGTAGCAAGCAAACATAACCAGTTCTTAAAATGATGATTTATGAACTTCCTACTCAAAACAATTTAACAATTAACAAAAATGCCCATATCATAAATTATTAGATGTAGCAAGCAAAGATAACCAGTTCTTAAAATGATGATTTATGAACTTCCTACTCAAAACAATTTGACAATTAACAAAAATGCCCATATCATTTGTTTTTTAATAAGAAAATCAGCAAAAAATGATTCTGCCCAGGATCGAACTGGAGACCTTTTGCGTGTAAGGCAAACGTGATAACCACTACACCACAGAATCTTACATTGTTTATATCATTTGTGTTCTAATTGTGCATCATCTCGACTTCTAACATGGGATAATCTAATATTAACTTTCTTGTTATCATAGTATCTACATAAGGAATATTTTTAATTGTAATATCTAACAAGAACTGAGATGTATAAATATGTTAGTATACATGTAATATAATATTTTGTACACGTTAAGATTTATTTTGCTCATAAACAGTATAAATACGAATTCCAAACTCAAAACCAATTGACGATAAACAAAAACGATAATACTTAATGATATGATCGAACTGGATAACCACTACACCACAGAATCTTATATTGTTTATATCATTTGTATACTAATTCTGAATCATCTCAACTTCTAATATATGATAATCTACTGTTAACCACATGTTTATGCTTAAGTCCTTAAATATTTTTTTTTTATCATACTACATAACAAATATTTTCAATAGTAGTATTTAGCAAGAATGAGATGTATCAATACGTTAATATAAATGTATTATATGTAGAAGCCCTTTTTCGAAGGGGTATAACAAATAAATAGTTATAAGAAAATCAGAAAAAAATCGCAAGACATTTGTAATATCGTTGAGCCATCGAACTAAGAAGTGTTATTTTTGTCTTGGTGATCTTCTCAGCTCTTTGTAACCAAGAATCTTTGTCCTCTTCAATGAACACTGTCCTCTCTTCCACATTTTGATTCATAGGATTGATGTGAACTTTCAATGTGTGAGAAGGTACAACTTGGTGATATAGAATCTTCGTTGTCTGGTATGTCGCGATGAGCATTTGGTTATTAAATCTAGTTTCTTCTTCAACCACCTCAAATGCCGATGAATCTAGTGTTTCGACTGTATTCAAGTCTTCTGTTTGATTTCCGATTTCCTCGTTGTATGCATCAAACGAGAAAAAATTGTCGATATCTATGTTGTTACCGATATTGTTTCCTGTGAATTAAAACAAGTTTTAGTAATGATCGTTAGAGTAGCAAAGAGCCTAATTAAAATTCATGAATGTGAAACAATACTAGATGTTATATATACTCACCATGAAATCCAAGTTCTTGCTCAGTTTCATCCACCTGGTTCATATGATGATTTGACAATATTAATTGTTGATCATTGTTGCCAATGTGGATCACTTGATCATCAAGGCCATTATAATGGTTTAGATTACTCGCATTGAAGGTAAAGTCCTCAAGAACGCTATGATCGTTGTTGTGATCATTCATACTCGTGAAGAAATTGCTATCGCTAATGGCAGAGTTCTCTACACGCAATGGTGGTAGAGACATATTGTGTTGTAACATTGAGCATTCGATCTCATTATTAACCTGCATGACCGTAGATATAAATTTATGACATTTAATGAAATTCATCTCTAAAAAAATGATTTAATTATACTTTTGAGTCCACTTTTTTATAGACTGATGGATATGTATATAACTTAGAAATACTAGTTATACCTTAAATGGTGTAGAAAATGGTCTATAAGAAGAACCATAATATTGTGACCAGTCCTCGTTGCCGATTGCATTTGAGTTAAAGCGCTCGTTTCCAAATCGCGGTTGGAATGTGTTTTGAACTTGATGAGTAGTTGAACTGATCTCTAAATCCGAACAAACGTCATAACTCGAATTTCCACTCACATTCGACATAGCATGGACGTAAGACCGATGTTGATCTCTTGGCTTAGTCTCGATCACAATCTTCTTAAACACACGACATAGTGCATATGCGTCCTGAAAATACAAAAAATTAAAACATTTATTTTGATGGTATAGGTTTTTTTTTTCCTCTTAATGATTAGTCGAATCAATTAGCTAGTATGCTAACCTGCATGCCGTAGGCAGAAGGCTCGCATTCATTTTCATCGAGTCGATATTCGTGCATGACCCAACCGGTTCGTATACCATGCGGTGCGCGGCCACGGTAGTAAACCAATGTCTTCTTGGTTCCAATGGCTCGCTCTCTCCAACTCACTCGGCGATCTTTACCCGTGGCCTTCCAATAACCGCCTTTGGTTGCCCGGTTTGTCCTTGAACCGTTGGGATACTTCCGGTCCCGTGGGCTGAAGAAGTACCATTCTTGGTCTTTGCTCGGAAGCAAGGACTTCCCTATCATTTAAATTTACAATTGATTATCATATTGACCATCCTATATCGTGTGCGTATATGTAAAAAAACATCTATTTTTTTTTTTGCCAAAATATATTGTAATTAAAGTTTTTTACTAATGTTAATATGTACTATATATTTCCCCTCAAAACCAAATTTTACAATACATTTTTTTAAAAATGATAAAAAGAATGAATAAACGAATTGTTGGAAGAAAATATGTGTCGTATTCTAATGTTAACATGTATTATCCCGTCGAAATAAATTAAAGTATATATATTTTATATTTAGGGTTCCTTCATCTAGGTTATATTCTTATTCTTTTCTTCAGCCTTGCTTCTATTGGTTCTAGGCAGAAAACAACCAAAGTTTTGAATTACAATTGTTGTGATTTTAACCCAAATAGTATCTCTAGAGTTTATAAAATTTAGCTACAAATGAGTAATGTTTATTGTAAAAATCATACTAATTGACTTTTAAGAAATTTTAAACATAGTATAATCATGCATCAACTAATAAAGAAGATGTAAGATGATTACCTGGTAAGTCCCATGGCTCACACTTGTAGAGATCAACTTCGGCGATAACCTCAAGTTCGATTTCTAGACCGTTAATCTTTCTTTTCAGATAGTATGTAATGAGTTCCTCGTCGGTTGGATGGAATCTGAAACCGGGAGGTAATGAAACAGGAGCCATATAAACTTTCAAGTTATTCTCGAAAAGAATTTTGTTTGAATCAATATGAAAAAATAAAGAGAGACTCGAGAGGAGAAGAAGAAGAAGATGTTAGAAAATAGAAATGTTTTTTGTGTTCGTTGAGGGTTTGGAGAGGAAGGTTATATATATATAGTCGACACAAGAAATGAAAAAGGAGATGCAAAAGTGAATAAAGGGGAAGGTCCCCATCCCAAAACAACATATAATATAAAGAATTAATTTGGTATTTTGTATATTTTGGTCTGACTCATAATGTGCTAATTCTAAGTTTCTTTTTATAGCTTCATATCTACATAACAAGAAGTTCTCACTTCTTTGAGCTTTTTGTTCATATATATATGATGAATTAGTATACGCTTAAACTTTTAATTAGAACGTAATTATTTTTTTCTTTGAGAGTAGAAATGTTACAAAAAGCATATGATCAACGTACTTAATTAATTTATCAAATAGCATTAAAAATGTATATCTCACGAGGCAATTGTGTACTAAACCGGAATAATTAATCTAAATTTTGCAAACCGTGTTTCTTCATCAAGTGGACATCTGAATGATCCCATGCTTCTTCATGTGTGGTCGGTCTGGAATATATTGTACACGTGTATATACTCCATTGGCTGCATGGGATCGAATATTGGGTTAACCCAAAACTGTTGCAATCTCTCGTTTTGTTCTTTGGCGGCACTTGTAACTGAAATAACTGTCTCTTTTTTGTACCCACTTGCGAGTCCTTTCTTTCCCTTCTCATTACCACACCGATCGATCTACATTCATAGATCCTTCATTTAAAATTCGATAATGCTTTAACTATTTTTAGTGTTTTACTTCTTTTGGTCATTTATGTGTATTTCTGATCATATTCATGGTAAATCATAGTTTATATCACTATACGGTTCCACTACAAGAATGATCAGTTATAGCCACTACAATTTTGGTAGCAATGTTACTAAGTTTGTAGCTAATTTTGCATTTGCTACAAATTGCGACTATTTTGAATCCGTGATAATGTGTTTGAATCTAATCCGTTTTTGTAGCAATTTGTGAAAATATAGCCACAAAAATTTTAGTCGCTGAAACTGCGAGAATTTGCGACAAAATTAGTTTCAACTTTTTTGTGATATTTAGAGACAAATAGAGACAATTACTTTGTTAAAAATTAATACAAATGTCAGACAAATTATCAGTCGCATATTTTGGTCACATTGTGGTC
>OVAP01000187.1:0-31319 GCA_900406295.1 Aurinia saxatilis | reverse complement strand
TTTTTCTAACAAATACCGAAAGGTAACTTTGTATACAAAAAAAAAAAACTACAAAATGTAGACCCTAGAGTGAATATAGGATTTAATTAGACGAATGAATCATTTCTAGATAAAAATTCTATTTCATAAGATAAAAATCTATATGATTTGTCAAGTGATAAATATCTAAAAACAAAACAGACCATAACTGATGGTCAGGTGATTTGTGCTTGTATGTTTCAAAACGTATTTAAATTGTTTTTGCTTAGCTTTGCTAACATCTCTAGAATTACTTTCTTATTTTCTCATTATTCTTCTTTACAATTACAGATTAAGGACTTTATATTATAAATCACTGCATTTGTATTAACAAAACAAAAAAAACAACAATAGTGAACCTGAAATAAACTAATAGTCACTTTGTCGTAATTACTAATTACGTATAAAAGTATAATACTAAAGAGCGGGAAAAAGGGGATTTGTGTCTTGCACTAAACGGATAAAAACATCCGGGTGGTCCGCAAAAGATCATTGAACAACGTGTCGTTTTTTATATTGAAAGCTACGGTTTTAATCCACGAGCTCTTGTCGTTTTGCCCCCTAAAACTACAGCCTTTTTTTTTTTGCCTTTCACAGACCATTTCTTTAGATTTTTAATTTATGATTTATACTTTCCCATAAATCTTCACAACAATGTTTTTTCGAATCCTACAGGTACCTGGCAAATGATTCTACTGTTTTCCATCAAGTACTGTATTAGTTTTGTGGAAATTTAATTTACATTTTGTCATTTCATCATTTGGTTTGTCATGTCATTTTCATCATTTTTAATGATACAATTAAGTAGACTGTTTTTCTTTTGGGGCACAATCATTCTACTGTTTTGCTTTTTAATATGTTAACGATTTTTAATGACTATGAAACAATATTTTGCTACAATCCGTGGTTTCACAATACTGTATTACGACTCGAGTTGCATGCTATCACTAGTCTTATTGTTATATATACGGCCTAAATGGTATATGCGAAATTCAGTAGAATTGAATAACTCTGAAGAATTCAATTTTTTTTTTTTGTTATATATATACGGTTTTTAGTTAAAATGTTCAAAAATAGCCTATAAAATTAATTATTACAAATTTTCCGGGCATGAAATAACTTATGAAGTGTTTCAGGTGAATAACTGAATATGTTTGGAGTTGTTTGTGCCTAGAGTGAAGACTTTCCTTTAACATCATATCATGTTCAATCGGACACCATGCGATCATAAGTAAAACACTAACTTTCTTGCAAATTGGTTCTAGTTTATGAAAAATATTTTATTGAAGTGTTAACAATTTATCACTTTCTAAAGTCATGACTAGTGCTTAATCTTTACTTTACAGTATACAATTCTTTTACAAACTAATACTTTTTCTTTTCTTTTTTTATCAAAACAAGCGAATACTTTACCATATAGATTTTCTGAGAATGGTTTATATGTTACAACTGGATTTGGAATGTTTATACCATCTTTAAAATCAAACAAATTACGTACATATTTACAAGCGTGAAGTCATCTCCATCATTTATACTCAACATCTGATTACAAATTATGTATCATAAATCTTCTTTTGTCTTTTCCATATGATTTCAAATGATACTGGACTCTTCATTTGCTGCATGCATGTTGTCAAGAGAACACAAGTCACGGTAAATTAGATTGATTTAATTCGTGACTTGGGGAATTTTGATTAGGTGAATATACATGAACACAAATATAGATTTATTATTCAGGTTGCTACAAATATATATTCAGGTAACTAAAAAAAGTCTGATTTTTTACATGGGGAACTTTGGTTTGTTTAAATGTACTCAAGATTCGCTGTATTTGTTCATAACACTAAAACCATATATACTAATATGAGATTTATTATCACGAGAATACAAATAGATACATAGATTTTGTTACAGATAAAAACTAGAATACTGCATGTTTGAAATAGATATATATATAGAATCGAAACATTTTTGAGACGAAAGTGATTCTTTAAAAAAACTTGGAAATGTTTTGGATATATATATTTAAAGTATGCAATGAAGCACTAGATTCCAAACTGTATTAAAAACCAAAATATATCTAAACCTCACTATTATCCAATGCATAGATATCTAGTAATAGTTTATTTTTTTAAGTAGCAAAGTTTGCTTAAAATAGCATAATATTCATAAAATTTTGAATTATTTCAATGAATTATGAAGCTATTTCAAATCACAATGTCTTCGAATGGAGTTTTCATGCAACCTATGTTCAAATCATAATATATGTTCTGAGAAAAATATTTGCATGTGTATTTTTTTCAAAGCAAATATTTACACTTCACATAAATTAACATATGATTGAGTATTAAAATAAAAACAAATTATTTATCATATAAAAAGTGGAAATGGGTACTAACAAAAAATAATTGAATCCCTTCAAAGCAAATAATAACATGTTATTTATCATACTAAGTTATGTGAAAACAACAATTTACTTACTTATGGTTTTACCAAAAGCATCATTGATCCAGTCTACAAATAAGATTTTAAAAGATATCTACTTATTAATTAGCCAAGTTTTAGTTTTAATCTTAATTTATTTCACCTTTTTAGACAACCCCACAACCCACTTGGGTTTCCACTTTATACTTAAAGCAATGTTGGTGACTTTTGTCCTATAAAGGAAAGACACCATAGCCCAAGAACAATTTTTTTTTAGAACAAGTGATAACAAAATTGCAAAAAATAAGTAGAACAAAAAAAGAAGAAGGAATTACCCATTTCTAGAACAAAACTGTAATTGATATATCGTGAAAAAGACACTTGGAACCAAATATTTCATACTGACCAATTGATGGTGCTTTGAACGAAGAGCATATGTAGCTTTTGTATACTGTTTATCATCTGTTAGTTTATCAGAAAAAGAACACAGTTGCCATATTTGTCTATTTTGTTAAATTACCGCTGTAAAACATGAAAGTATAAAATTTGTGGAAAGTAATTTATACTTTATATACAACCCCTACATATGATACAATCCAGCTTTAGACTAGTAAATACAAATGTTACCAGCATGGTAAAAGCTGTTTTAACAGTTCTTTTTGGTGATTGGTGATTTTTTAGACCAAAATTTTTGTTTTAAAAATATTAAAATAAGAAAACGAAGTTTATTTTTCTAACTAATCCATCATGGAGTATGAAATATATGATCCTCTTTAGTCGTGATTTTGATCAAAAGAGGAATTTCCACATACATCAATTGCGATTGAAAAAGTTTTCAAAGAATCATCATCACATATCAGGAAACATGATGATGAATAATCTCATCACCACTATATATTTTAATAATTCCTATTTTGGAACCGAAATTTTTCTTACTTTTTCTTTAGGTATTTGATATTAATCATAGTCCTTCACGAAAAGGAAAGGAAATAAAAGTTCTTTTACAAAAAGTTACATATATATTGTTTTATTTTAATCTAATAAAATACAATTTTTTGCTTTTAATTTCTTTTGTTGGAAAACCGTATGTTAGTTTGAGCCATGTTTAGTGGAATTATGATATCAATTAATAGTCATTACTCTATGTGAAAAAGTATTTTAGATAAAGTATAGTATTCACATAAACGAAATTAGGCATGGGCAAATTATCCGGATCCGAAATATTAACCCGAACCCGATCCAAAAAATGAATCCGAACCCGAATCTGAACCTATAAAATATCTGAACGGGTGCTAAATTTATATATCCGGAAAACCGAATCCGTACCCGAACCGAACCGATACCCGAACGGATATCCGAAAATATCCAAAATACAATTATATACCTATAATATTAACTATATTTAAAGTTAATATACCTAATTTATCCAAAATTACAATTATAAATATGAAAATATCAGTTGTTTTTAGATCAAAATAATTGACATATCCAAAATAAACAAAATATATGAATTTATTAGTTATACTTATCAAAATTTAACAAAAATTTAATCAAATTTACTATTTTTTATTTTATTTATAATTAATTTTTGGGTATCCGAATCTGAACCGAACTCGAGTGATACAGAACCGAATCCGATCCGAACCTATAAAATACCCGAACGGGTGCTATACCCCTTTACCGAAATACCCAAAAACCCGAAAAACCCGAACTGAACCCGAACGGATATCCGAATTCCCACCCCTAATCGAAATGCAACCTGAGAAAAAAAAAAGTAAGCTCTAATGTCCTATCTAAGGAAACGTAAGTGTTTTGATTCGAAATCATGTATTCATACAAAAATAAAAATTCTGAGGAAAAAAAATATACATTAATAAGAAAAACTCGAAATGGATATAATGTATATTAGTATATACATACACAAATGGGACCATTTTGTATATACATAAATATAATAATCGCCAAGTTGATTATGAGATAATCTCTTGTGTAAACTATATTTCTTCTTTCTTTTTTAGCTTGTCTATGTTCTGTTTCTAGTTATTCTTTCATTTACTTTTCGAACTCTTTCTCTTATTTTTAAATCAGATGACCAATAAAAAAGAAAAAAAAAAATTATAAGATTGATCTAAAAATTGAAATGAATGATTAGCCACCCCAATCAAATTTCAACATTTGTATCTCCACTATCTTCACATAGTGCAATATTAACAAAAAACCAAACCCAAATTTAACTTTTACAAAACTAGATACCTATATATTCTTCACATATCTAGCAGTTTTTTCCCCTCTAGAAACCATAATTAACTCTGAGCTAACATATAAAGTTCGAACTGATACACACATAAATTGCAAATAACGATCATCAAAACGAATACGAATTCTTGCAAAAATAGAAACGAAAAATGCGATGTTTTAACCAAAAAGCTTTCCAAAAAAACATAACACACAAAAATTCTATATTTTAATATTAATTTGTTTTGTTTATCATTTTTAAAACACAGAACGCAAACGAGAGCACGACAAGTTTGATAGTGTCGGGAAGAAAAAGTTAATAATATTTTCTTATTCTCTGTTTATAATAAATTAATAAAAGTTTAAGAATGATAATAATAAAGTAAAGAAATGAGTTGAAAAAGAATGGTATTTGTTGTTGGTATGGCCACTGAGAGACATAATGGTCCCACTCTTCATCACTCTCTCCACCACCTAATAATCTTCTCTTCTTCTTCCTCAATTCTTAAAAACTACTCTCTCCAGATTTCAAGAAAACCCTTAAAATCCTCCCTCTGTCTCTTTCTGTTTGTTTGTCTTCTTGTTTTGTCTCTTCTTTCCATTTCACACTCCCAGGTCTTTTTTCTGCCTTTCTTCTTCCCAAAGTTACCAAAGACTCTCTCTTTTGGGTTTTAGGTCTCTTTTGTTCTTGTTGTGTGTTTGTGTGTGATGATTACTGAGATGGAGATGGAGAAAGGTGAGAGTGAGCTTGAGCTTGGGTTAGGGCTCAGTCTCGGTGGTGGAACGGCGGCGAAGATTGGAAAATCAGGCGGTGGCGCGTGGGGAGAGCGTGGGAGGCTTTTGACTGCAAAGGACTTTCCTTCTGTTGGGTCTAAACGAGCTGCTGATTCTGTTTCTCACGCTGGTGCTTCTCCTCCTCGTTCCAGGTTCGTGTCTTTTAGTTGTAAACTTGTAATAAAGCTTGAGCCTTTCTTGTGGTGTTTGGTTTCAGAGTCTCAAAAGCGAGGTCTTTTAGTTTGAGTGATTTGAAAATTGCTGTTTTGAGAACAGAGTTTGTTTAGTAGGAGTTAAAGATTCTTAGTTAGGAATTATGTTGTGTAAGTGGAAGGTTTCTGTTCATCTTGTCAGAACAGAATTTTCCTAGGAGTTTCTAATGTATTGGAGTTGTGTAAGAAGAAATTGGATGTTGACTCTGTCCTCAGTGATGTTTGGTTTGTTTTGTGAGCAGTCAGGTAGTTGGATGGCCTCCCGTTGGGTCACACAGGATGAACAGTTTGGCAACAAAGTCTTCAAGGGAAGAAGAGGAAGCTGGTAAGAAGAAAGTGATAGACAATGAGGCTAAAGATGTGACAAAGAAAGTGAATGGGAAAATGCAAGTTGGGTTCATTAAGGTGAACATGGATGGTGCTGCTATAGGAAGAAAAGTGGATTTGAATGCTCATTCTTCTTATGAGAATTTGGCACAGACACTTGAAGATATGTTCTTTCGCACTAAACGGGGTAGTATTGGGTTGACGGGTCAGTTTGCTAAACCGTTGAGGCTTTTAGATGGATCGTCTGAGTTTGTACTTACTTACCAAGATAAGGAAGGAGATTGGATGCTTGTTGGTGATGTTCCATGGAGGTAACCAGATCTAACAAACCATGAGTTTATATCATCTCGTAAGATCTGAAACATCATTTTCTAATGATATGAATTGGATTTTGTATTTATCTCAGAATGTTTGTCACCTCGGTGAAAAGGCTTCGTGTGATGAAGACTTCCGAAGCTAATGGACTCGGTATGTAGACTGTCTATTGTCTTTTTTTGAATTGATTGGGAGGAATAACTTGGACTAAAACATGTTACCATATTCAGCTGGAAGACAGCAAGAACCAAAGGAGAGGCAAAGAAACCAGCCGGTTTAGTTAGCTCTCTTTTCGACACAGCTCTGTTACAGGTTTATTTTTGGTTTGGAGTTTTGCAAGTATGATAGTACTTTTGAAGCAAGCGTAAGGAAGAAAAACATAAGCTAGATTGATCTTATCCGGTTTGTGTGTATTTTCTTGGTTCTTCTAATGGCTTTATCTGGTTTCCTTTAGGTTTTTTCGTTCTGCTGTCTTTTTTCGGGTTGTGATTTCACTATATACTATGGAAGAGAATGTGCTCATTATTTCTTTTAAAATACTGTAAATATTTGAAGCTTATCTAATATCGTTTTAAGGGTTTTGTTTGTGAGTTTGCTCTCATTGGTTCAAGAAACTCTCTGTATCTTAGCATCAACTGTGTTTGCACAAGCATAAGAAACAACTAAACATGATGAGAAATGGTAGAAACAAATTTTTGTAATGAATCGAATAGGTTCAGTTCATGCTCATTTGCGTTTATGCCCTTCACTTCCTCAAGAATTCAGTTCCGTCCTACAGAAGATAAACCAAACGCATTCACTCCAAAAGAAGGTGTGGTCGCGTTGTGACTTGCACCATTTTTCTTACTGTTAAGCTATCGTGCTGTGAATCTAACACAAATTATACGTTAGAGAAATCGATTTTGATTTCACTTCATGATGAGTTTTGGCCTTTTCAGTTTTTTTTCTCTCTTTGTAAGTCTCCTCAAGACTCTTTGATTATACGTTGATAGATATTAAAATCAACGTGTATTTCACTTCCTCATCTGATTGGCTCTTACACATGACTTTTTCCCCAGTCTCAAGACTTTTACTGATCAACTCCAAGTCTTCTCTTAACATGATATAAATAGACCAATCTTCTCGGTCTCTTTGCTTAAAAAATACTAGTCTTCTTCTTAAAAAAGTTTTCGTGACAACCATGTCACGTCTGCGTTTGTCTTTACTCTCGGCACTCTTGCTCTGTTGTGTCTTTGATTCAAGCTTCTTAACTATAGATGCTCTCGTTGTTGGTCTTGGTGCTTGTCGTTCAGACCAGATTCAAGCCCTTTTGGAGTTTAAGAACGAGTTTGATTCCCGTGGCTGCAACCACAATGACTTTGTCAACGGTGTCCGGTGCAATAAAGCGACTGGCGCGGTCGAGGAACTAGAACTCCCACGTGGTTGTCTCCGTGGAACTCTCGAGTCCAACAGCAGCCTCTTCAGTTTGCACCATCTCCGTTACCTTGACCTCTCTGACAACGATTTCTCCTTGTCTTCAATCCCTTCCGAGCTCGGGAATCTCAACAAATTACAGGTTTTATATCTTTCCAATAATGGTTTCACTAGTCAGGTTCCTTCCTCATTTAGTAATCTAAGCCAGCTTTCCATTTTAGACCTTTATTGGAACGAACTCACTGGTAGTTTTCCACTAGTAGGGAATCTAAGCAAGCTTTCCACTTTAATGCTTGCCAATAATCATTTCTCTGGAGCCATTCCTTCTTCTCTCCTCACTATGCCTTTATTGTCAAATCTTGGTCTGAATGAAAACCACTTTAACTGTCTTACCCAAGTTCCCAACTCGTCTTTTTCATCTAGGCTCAAGAATTTGCTCCTTGGGTCTAACCCATTCGACGGACGAATACTAGAGCCTATCTCAAAACTCATCAACCTCAAACATCTTGATCTTTCTTCCCTAAACATAAGCTACCCAATTGACTTAAGGGTCTTCTCCTCCCTCAAATATTTGTCGCACCTTGATCTTTTCGATAATAGTATATTACCGGCAAGTTTAAGTTCAGATTCAGACCTCCCGTTGAGCCTAGAGACATTGTTCATCTCGGGGTGCAAAATCATAGAGTTCCCAAAAGTTTTGAATACCCTTTACAACTTGAAATATTTAGACATTTCATCTAATATAATCAAAGGGAAGGTCCCTGAATGGCTCTGGAGTCTTCCTCGTCTCAACTTGGTGGGTCTCACTGACAATCTTTTCAGCGGATTCGAAGGTTCAGAGGAAGTTTTGATGAACTCAGCAGTGCAAATATTAGATTTGGGCATGAACCGTTTTAAAGGAGCAATTCCAGTTCTACCACTCTCTATCAAGGTCTTCTTAACACAGCACAATGATTTCACAGGGAACATACCTCTCTCAATATGCAAACGAAGCTCTCTCGTTGTTATTGATTTATCCTACAACAACTTTACTGGTTCAATTCCTCAGTGTATAAGTAACTTCGCTGTAGTGAAACTCCGAAAGAACAACTTGAAAGGAAGTATTCCAGACATGTTTTATGCGGGTGCCATGCGCACACTTGACGTTGGCTACAATCGACTAACCGGGAAGCTTCCAAGATCGCTTTTAAATTGCTCCTCTCTGAAGTTTTTAAGTGTTGAAAACAACAGAATCAAAGACACATTTCCTTTCTGGCTCAAGACTTCACCTGCTTTGCAAGTCCTTACCATCCGTTCAAACAGATTTTATGGTCATATCTCTCCTCCTGATCAAGGTGCTTTAGGTTTTCCCGAGCTACGCATACTTGAGATATCAGATAACAACTTCACTGGAAACTTGTCAGCAAGTTATTTTGTGAACTGGAAAGCGCCATCACTTACGATTAATGAATTTGGGAGGTTTTATCTGGTCGACTACAAGAATGATTTCTATATTGATGAAGATATTATAGATTTGCGATACAAAGGTCTACACATGGAGCAAGAGAGGATCTTTACTTCCTACACGGCCATTGATTTTTCTGGAAATAGAATTGAAGGACAGATTCCTGAATCTATTGGTCAATTGAAGACACTGATTGCACTCAACTTATCTAACAATGCCTTCACAGGCCATATTCCACTGTCTTTGGCAAATGCCAAAGTGCTCGAGTCACTAGACCTCTCAAGAAACCAACTCTCAGGGAGTATTCCTAATGGACTAGGGGCTCTCTCCACTTTGGCATACCTAAATGTTTCCTACAACCAACTCCAGGGTGAAATACCACAAGGACCACAGATTATTGGGCTACTAAAATCCTCTTTTGAGGGTAATGCAGGGCTTTGTGGTCTTCCTCTTGAACAAAGTTGCTTCGACACTAGCTCGCCCCCAATACAACAGCATATGCAAGAGAAGAAAGAGGAAGACGAAGAAGTGTTGAACTGGAAAGCAGTAGCTATAGGATATACTCTTGGAGTGTTGCTTGGATTGGCAATAGGTCAAGTCATTGCTTCATACAAGCCAGAGTGGCTCGTCAAGATAATCGGTCTGAGCAGACTTAGAAACCACTAAGACTGTTATTACTTTGCGTTCGCTCTTTAAATGTTCACCAACTAGTTCATGTCTTTGTAATAAAGCATCATATGTATCAAAGACTCCGTTTTCACCAGCACTTCCTTATATCAGTACACACACAAACAGAATTGGCAAACTGCAGACAGATCTAGATCCTAAAATATCAATCCTAAATGCTACACCCCCTAAAATCAAGAGAGTCCAATTCGGTAGATTGGTTTACTTTCATGATCGTGTCAAAAACTAATGAACTTTGATTTGGTGTTCTTAACTAAATCAATGTTTGAATAAAACAAAAACTTTTAGCAATCCAAATTGTTGAAAATCTGCATTTACTGAAAGGTGAAACGTTTCTACCTTCGGGTTTAACCAATGAGGAAAGAGCATTAATGCAAAGAGATGCCTCAGTTGGTTAAATGTCTTTGTTTTGCACAAAAGAAGCAGAGGAAATGAGAGGCAAAAAGCAGAGCAAGATTGACCAGAGACTTGGTCTAACACAAGTAAGCTAAAATTTGTGTTAGACCAAGTCTCTGGTCAATCTTGCTCTGGAAAAGTTGGAAACCACCTGTAAGATTTTTCCAAGTCAAATCACAAGTTGTTTTTCTTGTCTTGGTGAAATTCCACAGGTCCAGATGCAAAACCCAGAGAGTCCCATGTATACATACTAATTTTCTGAATCTCTTTGCTTCAAGAATATTATTCTACTTCAAGAATATTATTCTACTTCAAATATTCATGACGACCAAAACGTTGGAATCGCGTCTGCCTTTGCGTTTTCTCTTCTTACTCTTACTCTTCTGTGTTTTCACTTCAAGCTTCTCAATGATAAACGGTCTTGCTTGTCGTGATGACCAGATCCAAGCTCTTCTGCAGTTCAAGAATGAGTTTGATTCCAGTGGTTGCAACCGCCTCGACTACTTTAGTGGTGTCCTGTGCGATAACACGACCGGTGTAGTCACGACGCTACAACTCCCAACTGGCTGCTTCACTGGAATTCTGAAACCCAACAGTAGCCTCTTCGAGTTGCGTCATCTTCGTTACCTAAATCTCTCCCACAACAACTTCACTTCCTCTTCCCTCCCATTTGAATTCAGCAATCTCAACACATTAGAGGTCTTGTCTCTTTCCTCTAATGGCTTCTTGGGTCAAGTTCCTTCCTCATTTAGTAACCTAACGATGTTAACTCAGTTGGATCTCTCGCATAACGACCTCACAGGTGGTTTCCAACTTTTCCAGAATCTCTCCAAGCTTTCCATTTTGGACCTTTCCTATGATCACTTCTATGGAACCATCCCTTCTTCTCTGCTCACTATGCCTTTCTTGTCATATCTTGATCTCCGTGAAAACCATCTCACCGGCCCCATTGAAGTTCTCAACTCTTCTTCGTCATCAACTCTCGAGCAGTTGTTCCTTGGGCATAACCATTTCGAAGGACATATACTAGAGCCTATCTCAAAGTTGATAACCCTTAAAGTTCTTGATCTATCTTTCCTAAACGTAAGCTACCCAATTGACTTGAGACTTTTTTCCTCTCTCAGATCTTTGCTGGATTTTGCGCTTTCTGGTAATATTTTATCGGCGACAAGTCTAAGCTCAGATTTTGACATTCCACCAAAACTATACCGGTTGATGATGAAGAATTGCAACATCAGTGAGTTTCCAAAGTTCCTGAAGACCCTACAGAGTCTAGAGCGTTTAGACCTTTCCGACAATAGAATTGAAGGGAAAGTTCCTGAGTGGTTATGGAGTCTTCCCCGATTGAGCATAGTTTCTCTTTCAAACAACTTCTTCAATGGTTTTGATGGTTCGGCAGAAATTCTCCTTAACTCAATCAGTTACAATGTTAGATTTTAGCTTAAACGCCTTCACAGGATCACTCCCTGTTCTACCACCCTCCATCATCCTCTTTTCCGCATGGAACAATAGTTTCACGGGAGACATACCTCTTTCAATTTGCAACCGAAGCTCTCTCGATGTTCTTGAACTATCTTACAATAACTTCAGTGGCTCAGTTCCTCCATGCCTGAGTAAGTTAACAACAGTCAATCTCCGGAAGAACAATTTACAGGGAAGTCTTCCTGACACATTTTATAGTAATTCTCTGCTAGAAACACTTGATGTTGGGTACAATCAAATAAGCGGAAACCTTCCAAGGTCTCTTGTAAATTGTTCCTTTCTAAATTTCTGAGTGTGGAGCACAAGAATATAAAGGACATGTTTCCTTTCTGGCTCAAGGTTTTGCCGGATTTGCAAGTCCTTACACACTGTTCAAACAGATTCTATGGTCCTATATCTCCTCCTCAAGGACCTTTAGGGTTTCCTACTCTGCAGATAGTAGACATATCAGATAACAGCTTCACTGGAAGTTTGTCATCGGAGTACTTTGTAAATTGGAGTGCATCATCAAACAAGATATATGGAGACAGACAGATATATATGGGAGACTATAAGAATGCTCTTTATCAGTATTCTAATACTTTGGACTTGCAATACAAAGGCCTAAACATGGAGCATAAAAAGGTACTTACTTTTTACAACGCCATTGATCTCTCTGGAAACAGACTTGAAGGATGGATACCAGAATCTATTGGTCTTTTGAAGGAATTGATCGCGCTCAACTTATCGAACAACGCCTTCACAGGCCATATTCCCCTGTCTTTGGCCAATGTCACGGACCTGGAGTCACTAGACCTCTCCCGAAACGAACTCTTGGGGAAAATTCCTCAAGAACTCAGGACACTTTCGTTTTTGTCGTACATTAATGTGTCTCATAACCAACTCATGGGTGACATACCACAAGGACCACAGATTAGCGGGCAACCTATATCCTCCTTTGAAGGGAATGCAGGGCTTTGTGGTCTTCCTCTTGAGGTAAGTTGCTTTGGAACTGATTCGTCACCAACACAACAACCTATGGGAGAAGAGGAACAAGTGTTGAACTGGAAAGGAGTGGTAATAGGATATGGTCCTGGAGTGTTGCTTGGGTTAGCAATAGGTCAAGTCATCATACAAGCCGGAGTGGCTCGACAAGATAATTAGTCCGAAAAGATGATTGCTTTAATGTGTTTGATAAGTTGTTTTATGTTTTTGTAAACAAGCATCATATGTATAAAAGACCATTTTCTGCACCAGCAAGACTCAGATAACACCAACAGAATAAACCTACACACATAAAACCCTAAAATTATCAATCCGAGTTGCTAATTAAACCCCTAAACCCTAGAATCTGAATCAGTAGATTAGTTTGTTTTCATGATCGTGTCAAAACTAAGTGACTTTGAATGATCATTTGAATCAAACGAAACAAGCAAAGAATGGAATCACCTGGAGCTCAATGATTTTGAAACCCATACGCAGCCTCCATCAGAAAACTCTCCGGCTTCGACGAGAGTCACGGTGATCGCAATCTCTCCGCCGTCATCGCGTAATTTCCTCCGTCGTGTAAAATTCTCAGTTTGTACCAAACAGAACAATCTGGTTGAGTTAGTTTACGTATATACCGGTTTAAGTGTACCGAATTGGTCTAAATCTGGTTTACCCTCTTCTTCTTCGTTGATACAGACATATAACAGAAAAACTTCCTTGAAGATCCGTTACATACTATTCCATTCTCTTCAATTCGTAGAAACATAAAACAAACACACTTTCACTTCATTTGACAAAATCATCGACTACACTACAACACTAATCTATCAGAAATACACAAGAAAAAAGCCTCTGGTTTAGCCAAAGAGAGAGCATCAACACAGAGAGATGACTCAGATGTCTCTGTTTTGTATACCAGAAACATAGGGAACGAGAGGCAAAAGCTGAGCAAGCTTTGACTCCAAGACTTGGTCTAAGATCAAAGAGTATAAGATTTTGGCTTACCCCATACTCTGATTGATTAAGCAATAAGTCTGCTTTGAAGGCTGCTTTAGAGTATATAACAAGGTTTAAACCATAGTCTATTATTTCTCTGAGGTTCACTTATGTAAGGAAAGTCCAATGGATGCTTCAGTAAATACAGCATTCTTAAAAGATCAGATGTGATAAATGGCTGTTTCATAAGATGAAGGATAAACAAACTCCAAAAGCTTTTTACACAAAAATCCTTCCTCTACAGAATGTTTTGTTGATAGGCTTTTACATTGTTTTCTTTTTATCAGCTAGGATCATATGAAGGACAGAGACACATACATTTTCAGCACATAGTAACACTTAAAGAAAGAAAAAAAGTACACATACAAAGAGAAAGCTTTACCCACAAAATGGATGCATTACTCTCTCCACAACCTGTTCTTGGCTTGCAGATACCGCAGAAAGGTCGGAGAAGAGAACAGCAAAAGAGCAAAGAAAAGGCTTTGCCAAAATTTTCTCCATCTGCATCATTGTTGCAAGAGATTATTGCGATAGGAGCAAGTGAGAGAAAGAGAATGAGAGAGACTAAAGAGCAAAGGAAATTCCAAGACTGTTAGACCAATCAGTTCATAACTTCAGATGTATGCATGTTCGAAATGGAGTGAGAGAGACTAAAGAGCAAAGGAAATACCAAGACAGCTAGACCGGTCAGTTCATATGTTTGCATGTTCGAAATGGTGCAGTAGATGTAAGAGAATTGAAATCAGAAAATTACCTCAAGCTAAAGCATCCAGGAACAAGCTTGAAAACTACTCAGTTACAGATGGCGAGCTTCCCGCTCACTTCATCGGCCAATCCATAGTCCAGGCTTAGCTCAGCTAAAGGAGGGATGTTCTCCAGTGCAAAAAGCATGACACGAGGGAACACCAAGTTGTTATGGTCATATAATACAAACTGCACCATCACATTTGGATCTTTGCTGTGGCTAATGTAACAAGCCACATTTCTCATCCTTGACACATCCATTGCGAAATCCAATGGAGGGAGAGATGGATCAGCCGGCCTAACATCATCTGGGTACACTTGAGATAAATCACCCCAGTTTCGCCATTTTTCTGTGAACTGACCCGGATGGACCATATTATCCCCATTCATTGACAGAATCCCAGCTTGATGTCTTGTAAGCATAACACCTGCAAATTCGCATATGAAGGCACCTGCATGAATTATATCGAGTGTCCTGACACCCCAACCAGTTTCCTTTGATCTGAAAACCTCCAGCCTAGTCTTCAATCCCTTTTGTGTCACGCGGTTCTTACAGCTTGGACCGCACGTGCAGAATTTACCACATTCAAATACCACAGGCTTTCCTCTCAATAGCGTCCCGTTATCATCATAAGCCAACTCACCACCGTTCTTCCTCGTACAAAGACAATCATCACCGCAGGAGAAGCTACAGTCACAGCCGGTCTTGTTGATCTCCGCTTGAGCAGCAATTTCATGGGGGATGACAGATCTCACGATGTAGTCATAGCTCAAAGGTTCCCAATCACCATCTATGTCATTATACAGATACACCGGGACATTCTCCCTGTTGGCAGAAAGGTCAAAGCTTACGTACCCAGCAGGCCTAACCGTCAAAGGCTCATTTTTAAGTGCTTTCGCAAGCTTCATCATCACACTACCCATCTCAGGTTGCCCTGGGATTCTAACTAAATGAAACTTATAAACCCCAAAACTAGACTTCCCGGGAGCTAACCAACAATTTACAATCCTATATACACCATCATAGACGTAAACCTTATGGCTAACACTATTATCATACTTGATTCCTCTAATCACCCGTACCTCAATCTCATAATGCATACTCCTCTCCATTGCAAGATTCCCACCTTCCAGCTTCTGATGCTGACACTGCCTATGAAGCTTCTTATCCTTACCACCTTGACCTGAATAAACCAGAACATCCCCTGAATCTTGATCATCCTCATAACCACCTGAAACAATAATACTAGTAGCTATAGGCTCTCCATTAGAGCTCCTGTGAGCAGTCAAAGTATCAATCCCAGCTTGTGGCTGTCCATGTAAACCCACCACACGCAACTCCTCACGGTAAAAGAAGATATCACCAATCTTAGCTCCAGGGATGTTACCAACAAGATGCTTCTCGTTATTGATCCACAAGCCACGTTGTCTCATCAAATTCGCAGCTTTGACATCACTTCTTGGTTTACGCCTCGCGGGACCTTTCATCTCCTCTTTTGTGAGATGCATCCTGAGAGCATTGTACACCATTCTCGTCCTTTTGTAGATATCACGGAGAAGCTTCTCTTGCTCTGGTCCTACATCAGTGACCCTCGCTAGCTCAGTGGGTCTCTGAAACTGAGGAAGACGACGAGTGACTGCGATTGTGGTGGGAGAGACACGACGATTCTCGAATCCTGGTGGTGGTTCAACAATCCGTTGGCTGCTCTCGGGGACAGGGACGATGGCACGAGAAGAAGAAGAATTCGAGAGCTCTTGGAATTTCTTGGTGAAATAGTCATGGAGGAGAGAATATTCGGCGAGCAAATCGGATTCTTCTACCGGCTCTGCCTTAACCGGAAGGATCGGTTTTCCGGGTTGGGGATTCGGCGGCATGCGGTTGAGGTCAGGGAATGGTGAAATGTTGGTCATTGTGAGAGAGACGATACGGCTTCGAATCCGATGACCAGTCGGGTCAAGATTCGGATCCGAAGCTAGGGCTTTTCCATCATTTCGAGGTTTGTTGTTGATGTTCCTGGTTGTTGGAAGATGCAAAAATGTTAAAAATTGAAATTTGGTTAGAGCTTGAAATTGAAACTACTATAGTAACAGACAGTGAGATTTTTTACGAAAGGAATGGCAAAAGACGTTATTCTTATTCAGAATCTTTTTGTATGTGTAATAATTAAATTAAGATTCTTACAATTCATAGAGCAGTAAAAATATTGACAAGAAAAAGAGACAATATACACATTATTGAGAAAAATATTATCACCTAACTTTCATTTTATACAAGGAGACAATATGCACACTGGAGTAAATAAATAAAAATATAGTATAAGATGATTTGAGAAGTGAATTTAATTATCAAGAACTTAAAAACTGTTTTGAATCGAAGATTGTCAATGAGATTTCAGTTGCGAATTTAATCATTGATGAGAATTTCAAAGTAATCAGAGACCAATATTATGAAATTTACCAGTAACATCTTTATCGCATACGAGAATATCAAATCAATTAGAAATTTAGATTCGCGAGATTTAAATTCAGAAAACAACTCGCTAACATACTATAAATTTAAGAGAACAAATGATGACTTGAATGAAAGAATACCAATTGGATCTTAATCGAGAGTTTTAAGTAATCAGAGATTTAGATTTATTAGATTTACGCTTAGAAAACAAATTGCTAACATAATCTTACCAAAACAGAGGATTCATCGTATTTCGTTGCAGTTTAATCACGAACGAGAACAGGAGATTTGGAAGAGAACTGAATGGATAAGATTTGGGTTATGAAATTGAGACTTTTTCAGTATAACATGTATATATAAGTATGGAAGGTTGCAAATGAGGTTTATGGTTGAAATGGATCTACTATGTTTATTCCGTCAAAATTGGGTCATAAGTGCCCGGCCCATTAATCTAATTACTACATTTTGTAATCAGTTGGACTCGATCTCGGGTGTGATAGTACATATTCTCTGTAAATTTACCAAATACTACTAAATTAAGATCATTTCACAAATGGATGTATCGTTTAAAAGCCCCTTTTCAATATAATTAAAGAAAAACAACAAGAACCATTTAGATAAAATGGAATGATATAAATAGTTGGATTATGAGTTTTCAGTAATAATAACAAAAAGTACGGAGTCAGCATTTTTTAATAAAAATAATTTAAATTTAATGTGTCTAGGCAGTTAAAAATGTGGCATTGGTGTGTATAATAAGTCAGTTATGCAATGGCAACCAAAAACTTGGCAGTATCATTCAATTGATGTTATAAATATATATATTGAAAAAATGTTATTAATGTACTTAATATAAACAAATTAAATCTATGACATCGATCTATTGCCACTAATATTTTTGAAGTGTAACACCTTTGATCAATATTTGCTAAAATCATTTTGGGGATTATTCCAATCATCTCTATTTGTTAATTTTACTTAGTGGCAATGTGGCATGAATAATTTGATTGAAATGATCAGTAGTACTTCAGAAGATGGAGCACTTCATGGAGGTGTTACAAAATATATATTGGAGCACCACTATTATCTCGGGCTATGGAGAAGATCAAATGTCCAAGGAAGCTATTCAAGATTTGTATGAGATGCTTTAAGCTTGGACTTGAATTCTCAAACCGGCTTCACAGTTACAATCCGGTAACAAACAGCTTGGAAATAGGCTCTTCTATTGTTTGCATTTTATGCAAATCGTGAATGCGCTTAATGATATGTTGGATTTTTTCAGGATTATGTCCGTGGAAGCTGGACCGAGTGTCAGGAGTGCTCTACGGTTCCTCCTTGAGGCTAGAATCTGGTAAACCATCTACCAAAATTGTCTCATTTTAACTCCATGCTTCTTCAAAGAAATGAGATCATGTATCCAAACCGAGAACAATGAGTAATCAAGAAGAATCCTGGCTGCAACAGCTAGTGTATAGGATTCATGTCTTGTTTGGATGGATGATCAGATTCTTGATAATCTTGTATCATTGATGCAGCAACCATCTTTGTGATACAATCTCACTGTATCGGCTGAAGAAACTCTTCAAAATTGAGACTGAATCTTGTTATGTTTGCGCTTCTGTTTCTCTTTCTCGACGGTAAGCAAATATCTCCTGACCAACTATTCGTCCTACTCGTCTATTCCTCCTGCTTCTTTTGCTCATTGCTCTTTGTCCTTCTTTCTCAATCTCAGGCTCTGACATTGGAACATAGTGAATAAACCATAGAGGCACCAAAGCTGCCAAAGACTGTATCAGAATCCCTGCAGGCAGGTTTGTGTAGTTCTTCGATGTAATCCCGATCAGATTCGCCATTCCAACTCCAGCGAATCCACTAACTATTGACGATAAACAAAGAGTTGAAGCAAGGAAAGAGGTGATGGATCCTTCACAGCCTCGAGGGCACATATTTGCTAGTAAAACAGAAAATGGAAGAATCTTGAACTGTGCAAGAATCTCCGCCACACTCGAGAAGCAGAGCACGAAAGCCTTGTTGGAGATCCCGAAAGCAAGATTTATTTGCTTCACCAAGATGTAATCAAAGAGTATCGAAAATGCATAGAGGAGTTGCACTATATGAATCAGTGGCCTCATGGGAAGTGTCTTCCAGTAACGATCATAAACCACAGTGAAGCAGAGAAGCATCAACTGTCCAATAACCTTTGACAGTCCGATAACCGAAGGATCAAGATTTAAAACTTGAGTTTGATAGCAGAAGACTGATCCCGAGAGAAGAGGTACCATCCCAATGGAAGCTACTATCCACATCAAAGGCTTGGAGATCTCATCCACCTGAACAATTCCCATAAGATCCGATAACTGTTTCTTGACAACCCCGAAAACCGAACTCCTCTCTCGACTTAGCTCTCGTACTCTCGATAAGCCAAAGGACTCTTCACTAGATGATAAAGAAACAGTGAGCTGAAGTGACAACAAAGCTGCAAAAGCAAGAAACACAGTTCTTGGAGGTGTCTTGAGCAAGCAATATCCACCAAGTAAGTTCCCAAGAATTCCCCCAACCGCTGAAGCCATAAGAGCATAAGATTGAAGACCATTCATTTGATATCTCAAACCATACTCCGCAACAAGAGCATCTTTAGCAACTTCAGCAATGGAAGCTCCAAGGTTACTAAGCAGAGCCAACCCCACAAGCAAAGGTAGACCCTTTCGAGCACCCGGGAATATCGCCAATGAACCCCATGCCAAACCCTGCAAAAACACTGAAACAACACAAAGTTTAAATCAATTGGAACCAAAGAAAGAAACAAAATTTCAAAACTAAACTAACCTCCAATGGAAATGTAAGGAACTCTACGAGCAGCACCGATATAGAGAACATCAGAGAGAACTCCATAGAGAGGCTTAGCCACCATGGGAAGAGCAGAAGTGTATTGCACAAGCTGAAGTGTGGAAGGCTTGAGATGAAGACAATGAGCCATATGGAAGTTAAGTGCAAGCCATGGGAAACACCTTGAACCTTGAACCCAATACCCTAAAGCACACAACAAAACAGCTTTGCCTTGGTCTCTTCTACCTACTTGCCTAAACGTTGCCGTTTCTTCAAACCCACCATTGTTGTTGCTGTTTCTTCTTTTAATTACCGGGACACAACTTGTCAATGTTGTTGACCTAACATTGGATTTGACGACAAATGTTTTGCTTTGAGGCTTCTGTTTCTCTGTGTTTAGACTTAATCTGTACGGAATTGATGGTTTCAAGAGATTTACTGGGTTTGAGATGGACAGTAATGGATTATTGTTCATGTTTTTAGTGATGTTTTAAGCTTTTTTTGTTTTTTTGGGGTCTGAAGGGATTCAAAATCCGGTGAAGAAAAAAAATTCAGAGGAATGGAACAGAGAGATTCACGGGTCGTTTCTTAAGAAAGAAATATGACCAGGATACAAAGCACCGATATAATTTGGTGACCAGTAAAAGACTTTATATTATGCATAATCTATGATTAGCACTGAATCTGGTTTAAGAGAGAAAACCCGAGATTAGAGAGGAAAATATCAGAATCAGAGAATGAGACGGAATAGGATTTTGTCAGATCTTGTATTTTTAGTAATAAATTAAGAAAAATAAGTAAAGAAAGATCTAGAACTCTAGAAGAGTGATATAAGAAGACAAAAAAACAAAAACAAGTGGTAATGAGTGACTAATGACTAATGACTAATGACTAATGAGTAATGAGTAAGTATAAAATTATCGCTAATTAAAGTATCTGAGATGGATATTATAGTGTTCGTTTAACTTTGTTTTCATGGGACCTACTTGACGTAGTTTCCCTCGACGTTTGGAAGAGGGGAGTTTTCAAAAAATGCGAGTGGGTCCCATTCTTACATAAACCTCAAGCAGACCACAGTTTCGGTAAGACACGTATCAATTGAACATGTCACATGTGCTCCGTTACTAAAGGACATATTACATTGTTAGTGTTTATACATGAATAGTATTTTTCCATATATTGATATTAACAATTTGTGACTCATTAAGCCACTTGAACAGCTTCGTAAAACAGAATCTCTGGCCGAACCTTCCCTTCTCCACAGAAAACTACATTTTTCCAGTCACCAACGGCCTGTGGGCATTACAACACATATCACTAATGTCTAAACTCAAGAAAGGCATAAGGCATGATAAGGCAAAGACAAAGGTTTTCTTTTTACCTCTTTTGCTAAAGTTTTATCTCTGAAACTGACCCACCGGTTCGTTTCATAAGCCAGGCTGATGTATTCTTCATCTTCACCACAGCAAATCTGCATATCCATATTCTGACTGTAACAGAGGAATACATAAATAAAAACAATAGGTGATATGGTGACCTTGTTTCAGATTTTACCATTGACACAAGGCGATACTTAGTGTTTGGTTCTAAGCCTTTGTATAGCCCGCTCATATCTATCTCCCAGTGCAAAGCCTTTGTTGTCTCAGAGATTTCCTTTTCAGTATCATCTTCCTCCCATTCCAACACTAACGTTACATACACCAACTTTGTTTGTTTATCATAGCGTGCAATAAATGAAATGAGTAATAAGATCACAATCATGGTCACAACTTACCGATTGTGAAGATAGGCGGGAGTTTACTTATAGTGTGACGGACAAAGTTAGCCTTCCCACAGCCTCCTGTTTTAATGTCACACAACATTTTATAGTCCATGCGGATCACCTTAAGGATGTCCTCAAACTTTGTATCCCCAAAAGCACACTGCATACATATAACCACAGATGAGCAGCATTTTTAGGGGTACTACCAGTTTCTGTAAGACTGACAAAGATGGAAATATAAATAATAAATTAAACCAACCTTCAGGTCTCTGATTGAATCTGCAGCCAAAACAATTCCATAAGAACTTTGCTCTGGATAATTTGGCTTCCTTTTGCATTTGCTACAGTTCATTCTTTCATACTCCTCCAACATAAAAAGGCAAGTTACCAAGCTTTCTCTTTCTGGACCTCCCCAGCAAGGCCAAAACTCAAGGATGGTTACGAGTAGCTCAGCAGCATCACTTGACTGAAAAGAGTTACATACCAGAATCACATGTAAGACAATGACCAAGCTTTTTGAAAGAAATAATATACTATGCTTAGAAGCTTATATATATCCTACGAACCATTAAACAAACTTCTTCTAGGGAAGCAAGTAACTGCTGCAGGAGGTAGCGGTAGAGCCCCTCATCTTTTATCTCCTCCGAGCAAAAAGCAATTAAAAAATTTTGCAGCGCAAGAGAAATTCCTTTTTCCGAGATTTCAGGAAATTGTTGCATATGCCGCACCAAATCCTCTTTGAGAACCTTAATGTTACAGAGGGCCTGTAGTAGAACAATTTGTCAAAGAAAATAAGGAAGTAGAGAGATAATTAAAAAAATTGAAGAATGAGCTAAATCCATAGAAGATAGTTCAGGTTTGGATCTTGTTTCTGTTGATGCCTGCTTTACCTTCAGTGTCATGTCAAGAGCTAAATTGCATCTAGTTGCTGCTTCTCCATTTGTTGACTCCAATTGTTTTGGCAGTGAATCTTCTCCCGGCATATTTTGCAGTTCTTGAAGATGGCAAGTCCAAGAAATAAGAGTTATACAATCTAAAATAATGTTAGTCAATGAAAAGCTCTTTTACAGCCAGGGTCACCTTTAGCAGATTCCTCTCGATTGTCAGTTCTGGATGGAATTTCCAATCGATCCCTTTCACCTGAAATATTATCTTCTAGTTCCATAGAATCTTCTTCCGCCGTTTTTAGTGATGGAGAAGTAATTCCCGGTTCAAGGTTGACATATAATTCACTATATATTTAAGAACAGGTTTTGCTCAGAGAAAACCTATAAACAATATATCAACTTGCGGAAAGACTCTAGAGAAGCCAAATTTCTCATATAACGGAGAGGTACTTACTCTTTGACATTCTGATCAAGAAGACTAGACATGCTCGTTGAAGTTCTCTGTTACGCCATGAAGACATACATTCTTACAAATGAATATCCGAAATGTCCATAGCAAACAGAAAATTTAGATCTTCAACAACCTTTTCGCTTTTATGTTTTTTCATTTTTAACCCTGATCTCTTCTCCTTTTCTTGTCTTTTCTGGGATAAAAGTACCCTTTGTGCTGACTTGGCGCTACGATCCAAATCTACAATTCGATCTAACTCTTCCTAGAAGAAGAAGACATCAATTAGTATTCAAGGTACCAGCCAAAGAGAAAATGAACGTTCTTTGTATACCTTGCTGCTTTTGTTCTTCTTCTTTTTAGACAATGATTTCTTCTCCTCCTCGATTAAAAGATCTTCTACCGTTGCAGCTAACTTGGCTTTGGATTCCATATCCATAATTCCATCCTAAACAATGAGACATCATATATAATATAAGGAATAAGTGAGAGACCAAATCAGAGGGAAGACGAAAATCCTGTATAAAACCGATATTTTACACCAACCAACAAGAACTCTTTCAGCGGTCGAAGGATGTAAGGGCGGTAGTCAAAAACAGATATCCTGGTGAGGTTGTTCAGCAAATTCATCCTTGAGTTTTCAATCAGCAAAATCTTTAAATCAATTTGAGGAACCTGCAAATCAGTAGACACTTTTAAGATAAAATAATTTTATGATACCTGTTGTTCACTAATATTCAGGATCAGCAACAAACCTTGTTGGTGTTCATTAATTTCAGGTGGTTTATGGACTTCAACACTATATCATCACTGGGATGTTTAAGCTCACGTATAAACTCCAGCCTGTCTTCCAAATCAGGGAAATCCAATGTCGGATACAATTCTTCGTTTAAAACATCTTGTACTACATTCAAGAATAATCCTTCATAGAGGGGATTTCCAGCATATATCTCTTCACATCTATTGCACAAACGAGCTGCATACCCGTTGCACTGATATCCCTGAAGATTTCCTCTCTTCTCATCTTCGCTAGTACACAAGTTCTTGGCATCGGTAAGAGCTGCATCATAATCTAGGACCTTTAATTTCTTTGCATACTTGGTTTCCAAATTCCTACACATGAACTGAACGGCTTTCAGCACAGCCACCCAAATATCAAGATTGTGTGCTCTGATAGGTCTGGGAAACCGCAAAGTCTCATCTTCTGAAGAGTAGTCGGCTAACCAGCATAGGATTGCATCCCCCTGAGCATGTGCCTTGGCGTAGTAATCATTGGGAGAAATAACATTGACTGTCCCTTCATCATCGAATTTAGCAATCTTGCATTGCAGCAGTCTCTTGTCCAGAAGCAGAAATGAAAACTGATGGTCAAGATCAATCTTTTCTTTAACTCGAGTACCACTGCAGAAACTGTCTACTGCTCTGGAAACTAAATCAGTACCATAATCCCTTACGCACTTGACATTGTCCAGGATTTGATTGAGTTGACGACATTCCAAAAAACAGATACTCTGAGGTGTTTCCACTAGGCGACAATCGGTAAGAGTTTGTTTGGAAACTTCAAAACTTTCAAAATGATTAACCACAAAATGCATCAACCAGTCTCGAATGCTGCATGAGAGAATTTTAAGGTCCCAATACGACACAAGGAGCAAGCGGATTTCCTCAAGTAACTTACTGCGTTCTTTATCCGCAGCTAAAGGCCAGTCTTTAGACCATCCATTCTCATAGGCAAACGCTTTCACATCTTCGAGCCGATTCTTAATCATTTCAACGGCAGCTACTGCATCCACTGGATCCCAACCTCCCCTCGATATCTTACGACCCCAGAATTTACTTATCCCCTGAGGGATAACCTCTGTCAAAGGAGGTTTATACTCTACACCATGTTCTTGTTCAAGATGACTTTTACATTCTTCAGAAGTGAAGAACTTCTTGGAGCAATTTCTACACATCCAGAATCTCCATTTTCTTTCTTCCCTAACAAAAGTGAGAACTTGCTCCAGAGCATCTCGTCCCTCACTGCCATATAATCCCTCAACATAGCTCGTAAGCTCCCCAACGCTTACTTTCATAAATTTCCTTTTACTCTCAAGATTCAAACCCGCCCAATACGACCTCAACGCTTCAAAAAAATCAGAGTCAATCTTCGTCGTCTCTTCATCGTCCTTCGACTCCACAAGTGTTTGCTCTACAGGAGCAAGAACGCAACTCTTGGATTCAGCAATCCTTGACTCTGCAGTAGTGACTATACACTCGAGATCTTCCTTTTCACTCTTCTGTGGGGTGCTCCCTATTAAATTCAAGTCAAGAGCATACAAAGCCTCGTTAGCTTTGCGAATGGATGCCTTGTAATACAAAACTGAACCAAGATGTTGAGCTAAAGTGAAGAGTGAAGTTGTGGCAAACGTTGATAACGCAAGATTCTTCGAAAAGCATTCGACAGAACCCAGAAAGTAAGTGAATCTGACATCAGAGTTCTCTGTTTTCACCGCTTCGTCCGTCAAGATAGTACCTTGTAGGTAAGTACCAGCAACCTTTTCACTGTAACCTTCGACGGAAGACAAATCTTCAAGTACCTCCAAGGCCTTGATGTGATCGTGTTCCTTGAAGTAGAAATATTTGGCACGTAGCATTTGGCCTTTGAGATCCTTCATCGATATAGATTCTCAAGTTTCTTTGACAAGAGGAGAGGCGAGGCGGGAAAATGAAAAAGGTATTCACGTGTTACGCTTTGAGGAATTGTATCGAACACCTTGTGTGCATAACCACTCTGCTCGACACAACTCCTCAATGCTCAACACGTGTGTATTTCTTGGTTATCGAAACGGAGTATATGTTGCTAAACCGAGGTGGTTATCCTCGGTTATCTTCCTCTACTTCATCTTAATGTACATTTAAGTTTAGTTAGACGAATCAGTAATGTCTGTTTTATTAGATTGTGTTACCTCTTCAGAGGTCACTCCACACACAGCTTTAAACGAGAATCTCCCACATACATTGTTGTTGTGTCAAATGACTCTTCCTTTTCGACAATATTGCCTTGTCCCCACTTCTTCATTTCCCCAAAATGCCCTTCCTCGTACTCTTTCTCCTCGCCGGAGTTTTCCCAAGTTTTTCGGCTGCCGTCATCTTCAGAGCTCCCTTCCGACGCTATTCAATATACATTGTCGTAAACCCATTTATCGAAATGACTCTCTTTACTCACCTTTAGTAGTCAGATGCAGAGACCATGACGAATCTCAGTCAACTTCTTTTGAGCTCGCAGATGCTGAAAAGACTGAAACTTTACGGAAACTCGATGATTCGGAGGCTCCCCAGGAGACAAAGAAGGGAAAGAGTTTCTGGGCTGCGGTAAGTTTGATCATTGGAACAGCTGTTGGTCCTGGAATGCTTGGTCTCCCAGCTGCAACTATCAGATCTGGTTCGGTTCCATCCACGGTAGCTTTACTTTGTTCTTGGGTTTACGTCATTTCCTCTATTCTTCTGGTGGCTGAGCTTAGCTTTGTAGCTATGGAAGAAGACAATGCAGCAGAGGTTAGCTTCACTAGGCTTGCAACCAAGTCATTCGGGAACAAATTTGGAGTTTTTGTGGCTTTTGTGTATGCTTCGTTGAGTTTCTCTTTGATGGTTGCTTGTGTCTCCGGTATTGGGTCCATTGTGTCTCAGTGGTTTCCTTCCATGAATCCGTTGTTGGCTAATGCTTTATTCCCTTTGGTTTCAGGAATCTTGATAGGATTTTTCCCTTTTAATGTCATTGATGTAGCCAATAGGTGTCTCTGTTTCCTCATGCTCTTCTCTATAACTTCACTTGTGGCCATTGGTTTGTCTGTGGCTAGGTCCAATGTGATAGCCTCATTTGGCCAATCGTGTTGGAAAGTTTCCACTGTTTTACCTGCGGTTCCTGTTATGGTACTGACATTCGGGTTTCATGTCATTACTCCTTTCATATGCAATCTCGCTGGGGATTCGGTTTCAGATGCTCGAAGAGCTATTCTTGTAGGTGGTGTTGTGCCATTGTTTTGGGCCTTGCAAGAATCAATGTGCCTGTATCTTCTTCATCCATCGATCCAATTTCTCTTCTACTCTCTGTAAACCCTTCTGCTTTATCTGCTGTTCAAGGCTTTGCTTTCTCAGCCTTAGCCACCAGTTTAGTCGGATACGCTGTTAGCTTCCCGAAACAGCTCCTCGATACATGGATGCTTGTGTCTAAGCAATCAAATGGAAATGGAAATGGAAATGGAAGAATTGGGTTGGTAACTTTCTCATCGAAGGAGGGTAATAAGAGAGCCGATGGGAGAGTTTCATACAGTGAACCAGCACGAGCTCGTGAGGGATTCAAAGCAATAGTGATGCTGTTTGTGCTCGGTGTTCCAGCTCTAATTGCAACATTTTTCCCATCAACCTTCTCGAAAGCTCTGGATTTTGCTGGTGTGTATGCAAACTGCTTCCTCTTCGGTGTCCTTCCTCCTGCAATGGCTTATATTCAACAGTCCAGAAAGAAGCTCAGGTATTTTCACCCAACAACACTAAACTCTTTATGTAGCCACTCTTTTTCTATACAGGATTGGTATGAAACCAAAAGCTTCTGATTTTGCAGGTCATGTGTTCTTCCTGGAGGCAACTTTACCTTGTTGATCTTATTCGTAATCGCAGTTATCCTGGGAATTTGGCACTAGATAGCCATAACACAGGTCTGTAATGTTTGCATCATTCTACACGGACAAATGCCACATTCTAATCGTGCTAATTAGACGCCAGGGAAGCAAAAAGGACCCAGTTGGGACCTTCATAAAGAAATATCTTTTTTTTTTTTTTTTGGTTCCTTGATGTAACAGTAGAAGCAATTGAAAAATCTTTTTGACCGAACAAAATTCAGTTTCATGTTGGATAGAGAAGAAAATATAAGCTTGCCTGTAATTGCAGATAGATCATTGCTACTGAGACTCACATCCAGAGACTGATATGGTCTTAAAAAACTGAATTCAAAATTTGCTGGCAACGATACTCACACAAATGCATATATTTTTGCTAGATGACAGTGGAGGGATACAATTGTGCAATACAAGATATCAAATGGATAAACTTTGTGGTAAGACATTTAGGCTACCCTAAACAGAGACTGTGTTACGGCATAATCTCTCTTACAACAGTTATCCGGCTGCAATCTACATCTTTTGTTGAGTAGGAAACTGTTTTGGTCACTGAGACTACAAGGTGAAAAACTATGGCTTCAGATCGAAATTTGTCTCCAGTATATTCTGAATTTTGGACAAGGCATCAACCTTAAAATCAGGTTGGAGACCGGTCACAGAAAAATCCTCTGGTCCATACCTTCCTATTTCATCTAGCAAGCAAGTGAAGGCTCCAGCGCGTTTCCCACATGCTATCTGCAGAATCGAGTGAAAACCAGTTGCATTGTTCAGTCAAGACTTGAAGAAATGAGAGTTAATAAGCATCCCTTGCACATGGCAATTCTTTTAGCAATGCGAAAAGAAAGTCTGTGTTTAAGTTTCTGCCATGGGCATTCTCTTTGATGAAGTCCATGAAGAAGCTTAAAGACAGACAGATTTGCAATGCAGAAGGGGTGTTTAAGACTGGTCCATCATGTCTGCTACTTACATCATCTTTTAAGCTGTCACCAACCATCATGACTTCATTAGGTTGGATGCCCCATGAAGAGCATATGTGCAACAGCGGGTCTGGGTTTGGTTTATATGGACGAAACTCTCTGCCTAGTGCTGGAGAAAAGATGACCTATACAGTGAAAAATAAATTGTGAAGAAATGCCTATGAAGCAATCGAACCTAACCTATCCGGTATATTGTTAGACAGATTTGTCAAGATGTCGTGAATTACGATATTCAACGTGAAGCTTATAATGGTTACCTCATAACGTTCGTGGAAGATGTCAATTGCCTTCTTAACATTGCGTGTAATTAACCCCCTCCTGCAAATTACATACAAAGTGAAACATTGAGTACGATTAACTCGAATAAGGAAAAATATAGCTTGAAGAAACTGAAACTCACTTGATCTTCCTGGAATCAAGAAAGCCGCATAGTTCAGCAGCACCTGCAACATAATTTGTCACACACTAGAAGAATATGAAACCAACTTTCACCCAAAGAAACACAGTAGACAAACCAAAGGAAAACTACTTCATCCATCATCAAGATGATATTCTCTTAATATGCTAGGTAGATTTTCAAAGGCAATGAATAATCAACTAATGTTCAAAACTATAATCCCAATTCTCCATCTTTAGGCACCAAAAAAGCTCTCAAGATCAATTCATAAACAAGTATCAAAATCTTCATACATACACAGAGACAAACAAAAATACCCCAAGCCTAAAACTTTCCACACAATCCTCTGCATAAACACACAAACTCAAAAATCAATATCCAAAAGCATAGAAATTTCGTACCGGGCATGATTTGAAGCTTATCGATTCCTTGTTTCTCATAATCAGCAATGATTTCATACGCCTTCTGCTGTTTATCTGGGCTCCACGACTCAATATGGTGAAGAATATCGATTCCAGTAGGACTCTCAGCTTTGATTCGCTTATACTCATCCTCACCAAGAACAGCTCTGTACATTGCTGCGAAATCGATCACCGGAACCGTTAGGGTTCCGTCCATATCGAAGACAACACCTCTCAGACGAGATTTCGCCGTCATCGTCGTTAAATTTGCCATGGAAATCGAACACAGAGAAGGTCTTAGTGTGAGAGAAAGAAATGATCTTGATAAGAGGAGAGTCATGGAATATTCCAAAAGCAGAAACTGGAATTTGAGGCGGAGATGCTTTTTTATTGGCTATTTTAACAAATTCGGTTCGGTTTAATTGAAATGAAGAACCGGTTTTGTTTCGGTTTACAAAAAAATGTTAAACTTTGGTTTTCACTTCTTATAGACACTAATAGTCTCAACAACAATGGTTCTGCTGATTCTTCTCTTCTTATTCTCTTTCTTTTCCTCATCGGTTTCTTCTTCTTCGGTTCGATTCTCGGCTGTTCGAGAATGGTCCCAAGGCTGTCTAGGTCGTCCCACCCACCAAACTTAGAACCCATTTCACGGTTAATTCCACGGCCATTGACATTGTTTCTATCCTGTGATGGATTGTATCGAACCTTGCTTCTTTTTCTTTCCACTTCGTACCCTTCTTCCTCGTCTATCCCAAATTGATTTGCAATCGATGTTCTTCTGAGTTTATCCCAACCAATCAACTTCTTGAAGGCTAGAAACAATAGTGATGGCCCGATCGCTACGCCGAGTGATATGAGGAACGCTTTGGGTCCGGTGCTGAAAAAAAGCGATAAGAGGATGAACGGCAAGAGATATCCATACGATTTGAATGCCTACAAAGTGAACAAAACACCAACCACAATAAAGATGGATCATCAACAAGACATTTTTCTTTAGCTTGGAGAAGAAACATTACAATTACCATAACCTTGAGTTTAATTCCCATGTACCATTACCACCAAAAAGAATACAACATTTCTGAATCATCCCATCACATTTCAAATCTAAAAGTTCAATACCAACTAAATTAACCATATGATCTCTCTATAACCATATTTCAGTAAGCAAATTTGAAAAATTCAAATGAAAACTAAAGATAGTTGATGAAATGAAAATACCTTTAAAATCCAGACATTGTCAATAATTTCCTCTAAAATCTTCCACAGATCAAAATTGCCATTACTATCGCGACCACCAACAAACTCGTCTTCGTCTTCGTCTTCAACATTATCCTCAAACAATTCCTCCCAAAGCTCCCGTCGTTTCCTCCCTCTTTTCCCTCTCTCCCTCCGTCCACCTTCCTCCGTCACGGCGTCAATTCTATAGCTGAACCTCCGTCGATTGAGCGGAATTATCTTCACCGAAGCTACTGTAGTAGAGAAATAGAGGAGATGAGAAGGAGAAGGGGAGAATCTAGGGTTTCGGAATCTCCATACATGGAATATAGACGACGGTCGAAGCAAGAATGGACGAAGAAGCGGAAGAGCTCCGTTATCCGCCATTAACGACGACGTCTGGTGAAGAAGCCCAAAGAGCCAGTGAAGAAGAAATGAGATAGACACTCAGGTTTTGCCACGTTGTCATCATCTCCTCCATTCAAATCGAATACTAATCAACCGGATTGGTCCAGGGAGAATGTTCCGGTTGAATCCCGGTTTAATTTAAAAAGGGTAATTTCGGAATTGTAAAACGTTAATGTTATACCTGACACGCCTACGTGGATTCTCTGCTTCTTTTTTCCAGAAACGAGGCAGAGAGGGAGGGAGAGAGACGAAGCATCAAGGACAAAAAAANAAAAAAGAAAAAAAAAAAAAAAAAAAAAGAGAGAAAATCAGAGGGAAAACGCGAGAAAATTGTTGGAGAATCATTGAAAAATTCTCCTTCTGGTACTGGACAAAGGGTTTAAGGCAATTATCTGTTAACATTGTTAAGTTTGGTTTTTGATTATTGTCTTTCCTTAAGTTTAGGAATAAGA